>CAUYRH010183655.1:0-13391 GCA_963574655.1 Perodicticus potto
GCCGGGCGCTGTGGCGGGTGCCTGTAGTCCCAGCTACTTGGGAGGCGGAGGCAGGAGACTCGCTTGAGCCCAGGAATTGGAGGTTGCTGTGAGCTGTGATGCCACAGCACTCTATCCAGGGTGACAGCTTGAGGCTCTGTCTCAATAAATAAATAAATAAATAAATAAATAAATAAATAAATAAGGGCTTCCCTGGGATGAGGGTCCCAGGCCACTTAGTCTGAGTTGGGGGAGCAGGAATGATATAGAGAAAACTTGTCTGTTATTCACCCTCAGACACACACATACATACAAACACACACAGATGGTGGGGTGGGGCACCCATAGGAGAGACACAGGAAGACCAAGTGAGGGTTCTCTGAAGTCCCTGCTGCGGGAGCTGCTGACAAGGGGTATGGTGGGGTGGAAGTGGAGGCCATCACCACTTTTCCATGGTTTCCCCTCCACCCCCTTCTCCTGCACCTACAGAGACCAGGTGGCACCCACCCAGTTTCAGTCCAAGGGTAACAGTCAAAACAGTGAACTGGCCAGGCACAGGCATCCACCATCAGATCAAATGTTGACTTCACAGATGGAGCAAGGACCATGAAGAGGTCTGGAGAGGAGCAAGGGAAGATGGAGGATATTTAAGGAGACACCAGGGACCTCAGGGCAGCAGCTAATTACCAACTAGGACAGACTCAGTTCAAGATTCTAACAAGAAGAGCAGTAGTGGGCAGTGCCTGTGGCTCAGTGAGTAGGGCACCAGCCCCTTATACCCACGGTGGCGGGTTCAAGCCCTGGCCAAACTGCAACAAAAAAATAGCCGGGCGTATATGGGGCCAGCACCCTACTCACTGAGCCACAGGTGAAGCCAGCTCCAGCCGAACTGCAACAAAAAATAGTCGGGTATTGTGGCGGACGCCTGTAGTCCCAGCTACTTGGGAGTCTGAGACAAGAGACTCGCCTAACCCCAATAGCTGGAGGTTGCTGTGAGCTGTGACGCCACAGCACTCTACCAAGGGTAACAAAGTGAGACTCTGTTTAAAAAAAAAAAATTGCCAGGCGTTGTGGCAGGCGCTTGTGGTCCCAGCTACTTGGGAGGCTGAGGCAAGAGAATCGCTTAAGCCCAAGACTTTGAGGTTGCTGTGAGCTGTGACGCCACTACTAAGGGCAACAAAGACTCTATCTCTGAAAAAAAAAAACACACAAGAAGAGCAGTACTGGTGTGGACCTGGGTATATCAGCCCAGCTCCAGACCCTGGGTTCCTGGCTGAACTTTGGTGCAGGTGGGCCAGGTGAGGTGGGGGCAGCATGGTCACCAGCCCCAGCCCTAAGGGCTGGTCAGGGAGAGCCAGGGCAGGCACTCTTAGGGTGCTGTGCCAGGCATGGGGCCCACTCACCACTGAGAAGTTGTGAGGGCCACAGGGCCCCCCTTGGTAGGAGCAGTAGAGCAGCATGTCCTCCAGCCGGTGGCAGGAGCGATTGTAGAAGCGGTGCAGGTTAAAGGGCTCCCCGGAGAAGGCCTCAGGCCCTGGTGGAGCCAGGGGCACCCCAGGGTCATCGCTTTCATCCAGCCCCAACATGGGAGCGAGATAAAGTAAGTCAGGGTAGCTGAGCTGGGACAGCCTCACGGGATTGGTGTTGCACAGGGTGACTGCCGGGAAGGCCAGCTCCGTGGTGGCCACTTCATTTAGGAGCGTCACGTGTGGGTAGCTGAGGTAATAAGCAATGCGGTCCCCTACCTGGCACAGGAAGGCACCCAATGCCAGGACAAAGGCCACTGCCCAGAGGGCTTGCTTTGGTCCTGGACCCCCCTCCACAAAGACATGGCTGGCGCCATGGAGAGTACAGCTGCTGGCAAAGGCCACCAGGTCCCTGGGTGAATCGCCCTCATCGGCTTCCTTCCTTGCTTCCTCCTCTTCCTTCTCTTCATCCTCTTCCGATTCCGAGTTGTCCCGCTGGTGGTGGTGGTGGTGGTGGCAGGGACCCCATACATCTCCCAAGGGCCCTGGGGCCTCCTCTCCAGAGGAGAGTGACACAGAGCAGAAGATCTGGATGGGCATCTTCTCCAGGGGCCTCCTGGTACCAGGGGGTTGGCAGGAGAAAAGGGGACGGTGCCGGAGGGGAAGGTGATGTGACCTTAGGCAGAGGTCCAGCAGGGCCAGCCACCCAGCCCTCCTGCTGGGCCTCCGCTGTCACTGGCCTGGCCGTCCTTCCTCACCGGGGCCTCTGTGGCAGTGTGGCTGGGATGGGGCGGGGCGTGGAGAGCAGGCCCAGCCTGCCCTGCCAGGGAGGGCGGGTGTCTGGGCTGATGAATAATTGATGGCTGTGAGAGGAGGGGGCCACAGCCCCTTTCCTGTCAGCAGCTTCAGCAGGACAGAGGGATTTGAGACATCGTAGAAACCCTGGAAGAGGGCTGGAGCTCCTGGCACCCCCCTCAGGTGAAGGGGACCTAGTGTAGTCCTCTGCTCCCAATGACATCATAACCTTAGCTAGCAACAGAGTCCTCCCTGCCCGCTCCCGCCCCCACCCCAAGGACACACACACCCATGCTCTCCATCATCCCCCAATCTCTCTCTTGCTCTCTCTTTTATTTTTGATTTGCCATTTGTATGTAACACATCCTCCAATCATTCCTCAGCACATCTCTCAGTTTTCCCATCCCAACTCTGGGTCCTCTCCCTTATTCTCACTTGGCTCAGTTATTCCTCTGGGATATCTGAACCCCCAAACCCCAACACACTCTCAGACTTATAATTCCTCTTTAATTTTCCTTGACCTACAGTGCCCCAATTGTTTCACAGACCCCCAATTCTCTCAATCTACCCTTAGACTCTAGAGCCCCCCTAATAAATCCTTGGAATCCCACCTTCCAATCACCGCCCTGACCCCTATTAACTTTCCAGTTACTCCCTGACCCCCAAATTCCCCTTGACCCCTGAGTTCCCTCCAGCCAGCCCTGCCCCCCAGCTCTGCCTCACATCAGCAGTGCCCTCCCATGCTGAGCTGCTCTCCCCTTCCCCACCCTCTCTGTGGCTTGTGGGGCAGCCCAGGTTCCATTAGCAGAGATCTCTCACTGACCACAGACTCATTTCTAGCCAGTTCCTGGCATGGGGGGAGGGCCCCTGTCTCTTGGAGCTGGAAAGCTTTCTGGCAGGTTGCCATTGCCCCTTTCAGCTTGCCTGCCCTGAAGTTCAGGAGTTTGAGGATTCTCCTCTGGTGGGTGGAAGAAATTGAGATCAGTGCTGCGACAGGGGGTCCTGGGCCCATTGAAGACGTTGGGAACCAACCAGGAGTTCTCCCTAAGCCCCCAGTTTTGCAGAGCCTCCAGCCCAGCGGTTCCCAACCTATGGGTCACAACCCACAGGACCTGTATTAAAGGGTTGCGGCATTAGGAAGGTTGAGAACCACTGCCGTAGCCCCTCATTCTTAGAGGTTCCCCCACCCCTGGCCCCTGGCCCCTCTGTGTACTCTGATTACTCAGGGCCACTGGTTGAGGAACTTGAGCCACCAGCCAAGTCTCTAGGGCTAAGAAGGTGACCTGAGGGGAGAGAAGGGAGGAAGGGAGGTTTGGCAAGTTAACCCTTCCTCTGCCGGGCCAGAGGAAGAGCAGCGGGGCCAGACAAGTCTGCTAGGGCCTCCACATTCCTTACCCCACAGCCCCAGGCCACATTATCCTTCCTCCTCCTCTCCCTCCCTCCCTGCACCCTGTACTTTCCTTCTCCACTTGCCCTAGAGCCTCTGGGTGTTTAGGGTTGGGAGTAGAGGCGCCAGGTTCTAGTAGAACTGACTGCTATGCAACCTCTGTCCTCAGCTTTGCTGCCAGGAACTCAGAGGCCCAAGGAGGAGAGGAGCCTTGAGCCTCTCCACCCTTCTGCCATGGCCCTCAGACTGGCCTCATCCTCTCTTGCCTAAACAACAGCCCCTCCACTGGTCTCCCCGAATCTTCAACCCCAGCAGTTTCTCCCCACCTTCAGTGCTTGCTTTGTGATTCTGACCATTCTCCTGTTTAAAGACCTTCTCTCACTCCCCAGGGCCTCCTGGTAAAATTCACCCTCTCCAAGCCAACTTACAAAGCTGAAATCAGTTTCCTCTCCAGGCTCCTGCCCTCCCACTGCTCCTCTACCCCAGGCCAACATCTAGCTACCTCCCCAGACACAGGGGGCTCACCCACAATTCCATGCCTTCCTCCCCTATACTCTCTCTGGAGAATTCCTACTCAGTTTTCAAGACCCTACTTGAATGCTACCTCCTCTGAGAAACCTGTGACTCCCCAGGGCCCTATGTATGCTCACCCAGGGAATAGACTGGAGGGTCCAGTTCTGCTCAAGGCCTTTCAGGCACGAGTAGTGACCAGCGGCTCCTCAAGGACAGGGACAGTGAGAGTAAAAGAGCAGGACCCAAAAGCCATGCAGAGAAACAGGAATCTAAAAAGACCAGGGGCCAGGTACAAAAGCTCACCCCTGTAATCCTAGCACTCTGGGAGGCTAATGGGTTGCTTGAGCTCAGGATTTGGAGACCAGCCTGAGCAAGAGCAAGACCCCCATCTCTACTAAAAATAGAAAAACTAGCCAGGCAATGAGGTGAGTGCCTGTAGTTTCAGCTACTCTGAAGGCTGAGACAAGAGGATTGCTCAAGCTCAAGAGTTTGAGGTTGAGCTCAGCATCCGTAGCATAGTGGTTATGGTGCCAGCCACATGCAATGAAGTTGGCAGGTTCGAATGAATGACAACTGCAACAAAAAAATAGCTGAGTATTGTGGTGGGCGCCTGTAGTCCCACCTACTTGGGAGGCTGAGGCAAGAGAGTCACTTAAGCCCAAGAGTTTGAGGGTTGCTGTGAGCAGTGACACTATGGCACTCTACCAAGGGTGACATAGTAAGACTCTGTCTAAAAAAAAAAAAAAAAAAAAAGAGTTTGAGGTTGCTGTGAGCCATGATGCCACCATACTCTACCCAGAATGACAGAGTGAGATTCTGTCTCCAAAAAAGGAAAGAAAGAAAGAAAAAGCCCAGGAACATCCAGGACCAGACACAAGTCGCTGTAGAGAGGAGGGGGGGAAACCCCACCTTTAGCTGATGTACTTGGCTTCTCCTGAATGAATTCGTGTCTCCTGCCTGTGCTCATCCAGCTCCCAGAGGGCAGGGTCCTCCTCCTTTGCATCTCACAGGAGGTGGTCCAGTCTGGGTTTGGGGAAGCTGGGGCTGGGCTGGGAAGCTGCAGCTGCCCGTGTGGTCCAGGCCCACTAGAGGGCACTGTCCCCCTCCGTCAGCCATCCTGGAGGGGAAGCAGACTGCGTTGGCAGAGGAAAGAATCCACGGCTGGGGGACCCCACCAGAGAGAAGGGCATGTACATACAACGCAGCTTCGAAGGACAGCGAGTTTGGAAGGGCTGGTGGGATACCACTTGCTCCATACCAACAACAAGACCCACGCAGCACACCTGCAAATCACGACACACACGCTCACCACACATCCCAACTGCACTTTCCCTCCTCCATCTCCTTATCCTCTCTGCTTTAACATTCATTCCAACCTTCCTCTAGTCCAAGTAGACAAATCCAAAATTTCTGCAGCAATAAGGAGGTGAGGGGCGGCACCTGTGGCTCAGTGAGTAGGGTGCAGGCCCCATATACCAAGGGTGGGGGGTTCAAACCTGGCCCTGGCCAAATTGTAATAAAAAATAGCCGGGCGTTGTGGCGGGCACCTGTAGTCCCAGCTACTTGGGAAGCTGAGGAAAGAGAATGGTCTAAGCCCAAGAGCTGGAGGTTGCTGTGAGCTGTGACACCACAGCACTCTACCGAGGGTGACAAAGTGAGACTCTATCTCTAAAAACAAAAAAAAAAAAGGAGGTGAGGAAAGTGTAAAGGGGCACACATAGACTCCTAGGCATACACAGAAGGTCCCAGGATAGGTGCCCAAGCATACACATATACAGAGCCCTCTGTCCCCATTCCGAACTTGTCTTCAACAGTGTGTGGTGACTGAATGGTTTCTGACCTTTATCTCCTGAATTCCAAACCACCCCTTCATGGTTTTCAATTGATATCTCCTGGGATCTTTACACAACCCAGGGAAATGTGTAAGAATGAGTAATTTACCCCCATTTGACAAGTGAGAAAACTGAGCCACACCAGCCCATCCAAGTCTCATGGAAAATCAGTAGTGGCCTTGAGGCTAGAGTTAGGGCATCACCTCCAAATCCCTTATGTCTTCACTTCATTCTTTCATTTCCTCATCACCTCAGTGGAGAACAGCTAATAGACCTGCCCTCCTGGAGCTTACTGTTTAATAAGAGAGGCACATCAATTTAAAAAATGAAAAAAATATATTTAATTGTAAACTATAATAAATGCTATGAAGAAAATAATACGATTCTGTAGGGATGAATGACAAGAGGACTTTACCAAGACTGGGATATCAGGAGACTTTCTCTGAGGAAGTTATGTTTGAATTGCAATCTAAAGAGTAAAGAACAGGCAGGTGTGGTGGCTCACGCCTGTAATCCCAACACTCTGGGAGACCGAGGCAGGTGGGTCCCTTGAGCTCAGGAGTTCAAGACCAGCCTGAACAAGAGTGAGACCTCATCTCGCCACAGAATAGAAAAATTAGTAGGTGTGGTGGTGGGCATGTGTAGTTCCAGCTACTCAGAGACTAAAGCAGGAGGATCACCTGAACCCAGGAGTTGCTGTGAGCTAGGATGATGCCACAACACTCTAGCCTGGGCAATAGAGTGAGACTCTGTCACCAAAAAAAAAAAAAAAAAAAAAGCAATAATTAGATTAAAGTGTGTGTGTGTGTGTGTGCATGCGTGTGGGGGTGGAGGGGAGAGAATTCCAGAAAGAGAGAACAGAGTATGTGGAAAGGCCCTGAGGGAAGAGAGCTACGAGGAGGCAGATGTGGCTGGAGAGCTGATTTTGGGCAGGCAGGACTCAGATCACTCAGTCTTAAAGGCCACAGGAAGGATTCTGGTCCAAGGATAAAGGAAGATTCCCCATGGAAGGATTTCAAGTGCTCAGAGCTGTGTTTTAAAAAGACCACTCTGCTGCAGAGTGAAGAAGCCAGAGGGGCTGCTGGTAGGTAGCCATTGCAGTGGTCCAGGTGCGGTATGCAGTGGTGGGATGGCTTGGAACAGGGGGTAGAGTGGAGATGTCTAAGAGGCAAAATTGGCAGGTAGATCCTGTCAAGGCAGGGGAAGGAGAAGGAATGACAGGAATGATTTCTGGTTTTCAAAACTGGGTGAGCAGTGGGACAGCTCACTAGATCAGGCACAAAGATAAAGGACTAGTTTGGGAGGTAGGATGATGAGTTTGGTTTTGCACAGGCTGGTTATGAGAAATCTTGGGGACATCCAACCAGAGATGTTAAGTAGGAAATTGGCCACTGGGGCTGATGCTAAGAGGAGAGATCTGGGCTGAGACATAAATTTGGCAGTTGTCAGTGTGTAGATGGTATTTGAAGTCATGAGTGAAGATGAGACTGTCCAAAAATAGAATATAAAGTTAAAAAAAAGAGAGAAAGAAAAAAAAGGGCCCGATTTGGCAGCATCCACTAAAGCTAAACAGAATTCTACCCTATGACTTAACCATTGCTCCTAGTTATATACCCAAGAGAAGAGAGTGCATGTGTCATCCAAACACATGAACAAGAATGTGCATAGCAGCTTTATTTATGATAGTCCCAAACTACTCACAACCCAAGTGTCTAGCAACAGTAGAAGGGACAAATAAATTGTGATATGTGCATATTCATCGGATGACATACTATACAGGATTGAAAAAGAACCAACTACTGCTATGGAACCACATGGCTCAATTTCACAAACATAACCATAAGCAGAAAAGAAAGCACAGGGAGTATAGATTATATCGAAGATACATATACTCTAGGAAGTTCAAGAATAGGTGAAAATTATCTATACTGTCAGAATAGTGGTTAACTCTTAGGGGTAATATTAACTAGGAAAGGACCTGCCAGAAATGTTGTATACCAAATGTAAAGACATGTCAATGTAATATACAAAAATATTACATTCTAAGATATACCAATGTAAAAATTCTTCAAGCTGTACCTTTAAATTGTTGTCTTGTGGCTTAAAAGGAAAGTAAAGCTTGGGACTGAGCCTTGAATAGTGACAATACTTAATGGCCAAGGAGAAGAGAATGAACAGGCAAAGAAACAGAAATGTGGCTGGACATAGAAGGAAAACCAAGAGGGCAGTTAAAAAGAGAGGTTGTGGTCAACTATTGTGAATACTATTGAGAGATGAAGGATAAAAAATGTTTGCTGGATTAGGCAACATGAAGGTCTGGCCTTAGCAAGAACCATTTAGGAAGAGTGGTGGGGATGGGGGAAGAAGGTAACCTGGGGTGGATCATAAAGTGAATTAGAGAGGAAGAAATGGAGACAGTGAAATATACACATCACTTCTAAGTCCATTGTGAAGGGAAAAAGAGATACCATAAGATCTGGGAGGACTGAGAGACGGACGGACGAGTTTTCATTTTTATCTTAGCCCAAAGCCTGATACATGGTAAGTGTTCAACATATGTTAGCTGCCATTACGGCTATATATTTTAAGACTGGAGCATCTTAAGCATGTTTCATTGTCGATGAGGCAGTTTCATTTGAGAGGCAGAGACTAATTGCAGAGCAGGGAAAGGCAGGATTAGTAGGACAACGTTCTTAAGAAGGCAGAAGGGGATGAGATGAAAAGAACAGGTAGAGATTTTACCCCAGATAAGATGGATGCTCCCTTCTAGGGGTAGGTACCCAGAGGAAGGAGATTGTGTCTGAGGCTTCTGTTTTCTCAGTGGGGGACAAGCCCATCTGTAGAGGGTGAGAGAGGAGCTTGGAAGGGCAAGAAGGTTGTTTCAGAAGAGTAGGGAAGTTTGCTAGTCATCAGGAGAGTAAGTTGACCAGGAAATCATGGTGGGGTTGCTAGGCAGCAATGCTGGTCCATTTAGGGATGTGAAGAACATGAACACAATGTGATATCAAGCTGCCCTGGTGTGTGACTTCCTCTGGGATAGCCTGGCTCCTCCAGTATCATGCTGGACAAAACCAGCTGTGGGTTCCTCCAAAGTCAGGACTTGGGAAAGATGGTGCAGTGAAAAGGCAGAGGAGTCAAAAGACTCTTGGTTTATTCAACTTGGAGGTGGGATTCTGAGGGTCTCTCCTTTGCACACATTCTCTCCCTTCCTGCCCCATGACACTGCTACCACTTCTCAACAGGGCACTTTCCTCCACACACACCTGTTCCTACAGCCACTCACAAAGAACCTGGACTTAAAAGCTCTGAAGTCAGGGTCCCATTCCATCATTTCCCAGCTCTAAGTGACTTGGTCAGGTCACACAGCACGTCTGAGCCTCAGTTTCCTCATCTTTCTGATGAAGATATTGGCATTTCCTATCTCCCAGAATTATAAGCATAATATGAGCTAAAGTAAAGGGAATTTGTAAATTGCAAAGCACGACTGAAAGAGATGATTAATTTTGCTGGTATGTGCTCTGAATGCAACCGGAGTTTGTCTGTACAAAAGCTTTCTTCCCCAGCCACACATGCTGTTCTGAGGGTGCCCCCCCATCCACATACTTCCATTCACACTGCAGTCTACATCCACATTCCCCCCAGACACACAAACAGAGGGGCACATGTGTGCTTGCAGACTTGGGGCACACATGCAATGGGCATATTGTGAACAGGTTCGAGATGGCTGCTGTCCATGGTCAAGGCCATTGCAGCATTGTCTCCCCTAGGGATGTTCTCAGCCTGGCACACTGCTGTGACACACTAATTAGAGACACATGACGCTAAACTACGCAGCCCAACCCCCCAGGCTCCTGAGACTGTCAGCCACATTGAGGACATGCAGATGAGAGGTGGGGAAGGGTTTTCTTTCCAGGAACTTCCAAGACAGAAAGATCACAGCTTGCTCTCGCTCTCCCTCATAAGTGACCTTAGAGATCCTCTGTCCTTACAGTTTCTTAAGAAAACTTTCCCTTAAGGTGAATACACAGCAGTTTTGCGCTCATTTTTAAGTATTTCATGGGGAAGATGTCTGACACATGTGTCCAAGTAAGTTGGTGATGCATTTCCATTACACGTGGGCCAGCGTAGGCTTGGCCAGAGGGTCCCGGGGAGGGGCTTCTCTGGAGGCTGAAGGAGAGGCTGCCCTTTGACAAGAAATAATTTTACCACCTCCTTAAAGAGCCCTCTCCTCACAGGAAACTGACCTTAGAAGATGAGAAATGGAACCAGGTGGAACTCTGCTCAAAATAGAACCCAGAAACCCTAATACCCCATCCACCCCCTTCAACTAAGCACCACTTCTTGTTCTTTCTGTCTCCTTCCCAGTTTTGGCTCCCGGAATGCCACCCCAAGGGTCCTGACTGGAAAGTTCTTGGCCAGAGGGTAGAGGCTTCTGGAGCAACCACCTCAGACTTACATGTGCCAGGCAGGAGAATGGCCCTTGCTGAGCCAACTGGCCAGGTCATCAGCTGTGAAATATGAAGTAGGGGAGACACTAACACATTCTATAAAACTGGCATTTTCTGAGAGGTTGAACTAGGCAGGGAGATTGGGAGGACTCCACTTAGATGTTGAGGTCCTCTCATCTCTAACGGGTTCCTGCTCATTCTGAAGCCCCCGACTTCCTTAGTACCTGCTCTCAGCCCCGAGGACCCTGTGCTGCCCTGACCTTCCCCAGCACAGGACTTGGCCTTGAGAGGTGGTGCTGGCTATTATAGGAATGAGGCAAGTGGAACTCAACACTCCCTATCCCAGCTCCTCTCTCCTAATATCCAATCTCCCTCACCACACCCAAAACTGAAATTGTTTTCCACAAAATGAAAGCTCACTCAGAAGCAGCTTCCACCCAAAGTTCCTGACCTCTCTGCATGCTCTCCTCTGCCTCCTGGACACACAGGGGATGGCAGCGGCCACACCTAAGGTTCTCCATCAAGGCCCAAGGCTTGGAGGCCTCCTCCTCCCCAACCCTCCACTTCCAAGCTCTGCCCCTAGAGGCACTTAGTCACTTACATCAATTCCCTATTACTTTAGCCAGGAGATCAATTAGCTTTGAGTAGCCTCTTAGCTGATAGCAGTCTTGGGAAAGGGGTGGAGTCAGAAATGGCTCTGGTCGGGGCAGAAAGGGAGATGAGGGAGGAAACTAAGTTACCCAAAGGATGTTTGTTTGCATCTGCACATGAGAGAGAGGGAAAAGGAGAGATGGAGACCCCAACTCAGGGCCCATGCTGGGGTCCTGCAGTGGGCTCTTCTCCACTCTCTTCTCTCCACCCTCCCATATTCAGTTCAGACACTTTCTAGGGAGGGAAGGAGAGAGGGGAAGGATAAGGCAGGAGGGGTGTTGGTGAACCCCTGGGGTTTGAGGGCCGGTCTGCCAAAGTTGATCTCTCTGCTTCTGCCTCTTCCATCCCTCTGCAATCTGAGCATATTTCCCTTTCAATCCTCCACCCCTGGAGACTACCAGGCCCCTGGGTGGGGATACCCATGACCCTCCTTCCTCTCTGCAGAGCAATTTGAACAGCCTTTCCCCTCCTTACCCGTCCACTCCTTTCCTAGCTAGAGGAACAGACCCAGGTCGCAAGGTCAGGCCCTCCTGAGGGACTCCCATGCCAGGCCTAGCTCTTCCTGGGCCCAGCCACTCCTGGTTCTGCTTGCCTTTAGATGAAATCTCTCTTCTACCTCTGGGTCCCAGGATCACCCACACCCCCTCTTATGTTAGCACCTCACTTCCCTAGGTGCTCCAGGAGATTCCTGCCCCTCATGGCCTTGAAGGGATTTTTGTACCCACTTTTTTCACTTCATCTCTCCTCTAGGGAATTCCTGGGGGAGACTTCCATGGGCCTTCTGAGATTCCTGTCCCCCAATTCCACCTGCTCCTGAGAGAGATTATTATTATTTTTGTTTTGCAGTTTTTCGCCAGGGCTGGGTTTGAACCCGCCACCTCACCTCCAGCATATGGGGCCAGCGCCATACTCCTTTGAGCCGTACGCACCACCTGGCTGAGAGAGATTATTGTGGACAAGACACACCCACCCTCAGGACTTTCCCTGTCTGATCTCCTCTTTCTTCTTGTCTAGGGTCCAGAAGCGAATTCCTGCTTTGCTCTCCCCAGGCAAAGGGTCTGGGTCTCAGCCGAAGGAAGGGCGGCATGGGGCAGACTGGGCAGCCATCTGCTGGCCCCCTCCCCTTGCTGCTGCTCAGCATTCCAGCCACATCAGCTGCTCCCACTGCCAGGGACAGACAAGGTGCAGCTGGAGGCTGGCACCAGCTGCAACTGTGCTCACTCCCGGCCCCCACCCAGACACCAGCAGACAGCTGCGCCCCCAGGCCCCTTCCAGGCAGGGTAGAACCCCTGCCCTGCCTTGGCCTGGCTGGCCTCTAGGTGGGGTGGGAGAGAGAAGCCTCAGCCCCTGTTGCCTAGGCAACCAGGCACCCCACTGGGAAGGAAAGGAGGTGGCCAGGGTAGAGGGGGCCTCTGTTTGGGCCTTTGGTTGTTCTTTTGGTAGCTCAAGAGGGAGCCACTGCGGCCCACCCATCCGGATTGCTGCCAGGCTTCTCCTCCTATGGCCATTCTGCCTCTTTGGTCCCAAAGGATTTCCAAACAAGTTTCTCCCAAATTTAGCTCAGCGTCCCCATCTTCACCCCCAAGCTCCTAACGAGACTCAGCCACACCTGGGGGATGGACCCCCAGCCAAGAACTTTGACCACCGACCAGTCCCCTGTGGTTGAACAGGATTCAGAAGCATATCTGGGATCATATGCATTACTGAAGATTCAGGAGTCTTTGGGGGAGGACCCAGGGTCTTTGAGGGACAAAGTAGCCTCCTTCCTATACCTCCCAGAATGGCCCTCTAGGAACAGGGCTGTCATCCTTTGGATGAGGCTTGCCCTTAGAAATCCACTGAAGAGTCCACATTTGCCTCTGCACACTATATTTTGCAAACACTTTGAGTAAGCGCTTGGACAGCAAGGATAATGAGGGGAGCAGCCTGCGGCAATCCTGCCGGGTGGGACTCAGCAGCTCCTTCCTGAGCTACCAAAAGAGCAACCAAAGGCCCATAGCTTCTTCCCCGGCCATTTTCTTTCCTCAGTCATAAACCTCTGCTATTGGGCAGCACCTGTGGCTCAGCAAGTAGGGCACCAGCCCCATATACCGAAAGTGTCAGGTTCAAACCCAGCCTCGCCAAAGCGCAAAACAAAAAAAAAAATAGCCGGGCGTTGTGGCGGGTGCCTGTAGTCCCAAGCTACTCGGGAGGCTGAGGCAAGAGAATCGCCTAAGCCCAGGAATTGGAGGTTGCTGTGAGCTGTGTGACGCCACAGCACTCTATCAAGGGCGATAAAGTGAGACTCTGTCTCTACAAAAAAAAAAAACAAAAATTGTCT
>CAUYRH010183659.1:0-39406 GCA_963574655.1 Perodicticus potto
ACAGAGCCTCAAGCTGTCACCCTGGATAGAGTGCTGTGGCATCACAGCTCACAGCAACCTCCGATTCCTGGGCTCAAGCGAGTCTCCTGCCTCCGCCTCCCAAGTAGCTGAGACTACAGGCGCCCGCCACAACACCCGGCCATTTTTTGGTTGCAGCCATCATTGTTGCTTGGCCCAGGCCCAGGCTGGATTCGAACCCGTCAGCTCAGGCGTACGTGGCTGGCTCCTTAGCTCGTTGAGCCACAGGCGCTGAGCCTCAAACAAAATTTTTAGTTTCAATCAAATCTAGGTCAGTAAGGTGACCCTGGTTACCACACAGATTCATCACAGCAAAGACCTGAGATGAGAGAGCATGCTTTCTCCTATACAGGAGGGAGGAAGAGAATCTTTTCAAATTCCAAACACCTCATATACACCCCCTTGATGATGCAGTATATATACCTTTAGGAAGTAGGAGAGGAGGTGTGCCTCTTGTTAAGAATCACTATTTGAGGGCGGCTCCTGTGGCTCAGTGAGTAGGGTGCTGGCCAAAACTGCAACAACAACAACAACAAAATAGCCAGGTGTTTTGGCAGGCACCTGTAGTCCAAACTACTTGGGAGGCTGAGGCAAAACAAAAATAGAAGAATCACTACCTGAATGAGCTATGCAAACGTTTGCTGGGAATGTGTCATCTCTCTTAGAAGACCCTACTCTAATATTAGTCTGGTTGTCAGAAAGCAGATATCCTATATCTTAATGTCCCAGATAGCTTTTAGTATCCAATCACTTTAGTAGTAAGCACATTAAGAGAATTGGCTTCTGATTTAAAACACTAACCAGAGGACAGACTTGAAAAGTTTAAAAATTAAACAAGATTATTTATTCATTCATTCAACAAGTGCCTACTATGCTCTATGCACTATCTTATATTTTAGTAACAGGGAGACAGACATTAAACAAAATTTAAAAATAAAACATGTTTCATGATGATAATAAACGCTATAAAGAAAAGGTGTTGGGAGGCAGAACAGTTTAAAACAGAGGGATCAGAGAAGGTCTCACGGGAAAGTGAGAAAGCAACATGTTTTGCACAGTGGCAAACCTATACAGACTCTCAAATGTTCTGTCATTATTCTTAGTTATATCTTTTTTTTGCTTTCTATTGACTGGCTGTTGTAATGGCCAGCTAAGAATGGAATGGCAGTAAAAAAGTCCATAAACTGGAATAGAGGTTTCCATCCCACTATCCGTCCTCATATATATTATTATGACCCCCCTAACTCTGTAAAAAACGGCTCTTGGGGCAGTGCCTGTGGCTCAAAGGAGTAGGGCGCCAGCCCCATATGCTGGAGGAGGTGGGTTCAAACTCAGCCCCGGCCAAACCCAGCAAAACCCCCCCCAAAAAACAAAAAAATGACTCTTGGGAGAACCTTGACCCCCAGAAATCTAACACAGAGGTCACAAACTCAAAGGCCAGGCACATAATGCAGATGAGTATAGTAAATCACAGGTAAAAAGAATCTGAAGAGGACAAAGCCTGGTGGGGAGTTAGAAGACTAAAGAGTGTATGTCATGTTTCCAAGGGATAACCACTACTTAGGTCTAAATATTGTCATGTGGAAATAAGGACTCAGTGTCCCAGGTTTTCAAGAGGAATCAGATACCCGAATTTTTCTCATCAACTCTCCCAATTTTGAAATATGACAGCTAACTGAAAACTATCAAAATAGTGTGGGCTAAACAAAATACACTGTGACATAGATCTAGCCTGTGGTTCTCCAGCTTAACCCCTCTGGTCTATCTTAAGAGTTAGAGGCTGATTCCTTCCAGGACTATAAGCACCAGGATGCATGATGTGCTGGACCACACCTGTGTGTTACTTCCACTCAATCTTTATCTGAGCAACCATATGTTCTAAAATCTGGGATATGTGGAGTGTACTGCCCCGACCCTTTAATACAATTCCTCATGTTGTGGGGACCCCCCAACTATAAAATTATTTTTGTTGCTACTTCCTAATTGTAATTTTGCTACTGTTGTGAATCGTAATGTAAATATCTGATATGCAGGATATATTTTCACTGTCACAAATTGAACATAATTAAAGCATAGTATTAATCACAAAATCAATACGTAATTATATATTGTGAATTATTTATTTTTAATTACAAATAAATGAAATTTTTGTCTTGAAGCATGGTGTAGCATGGGTTAACGGTCTTAATGTAACAACAGTAAACTACATTGCTACATTTTGCGACAGTATGCGTAAAAAGCCAACATCAGTGGGAAGGTTGAGATAGCTTCTTTCTCACTAGGTCAGAAATTCTCGGGGCAGTCTATGCAAGAGCACAACGAAAATCATCTTCCATAACAAGTCTACTTCTGTATTTAGACTTGATAACCAACAAGCTGGAAAATCCTGTTTCACAAAGATATGTTGTTGGAAATGGAAGAAGAAGGTGCAACACAGTCTCAGACAGAACAGGCTATGACTACAAACACTTGATCCAGAATTTTGTAACTGGCATTGTAGAGAAATCAGTTCTCGCTGCATCGCTGTTAATAAGTTCAATGAACTCCTCTTGTGCTGTCTCAGGAACACCTTCAACTTTGACTGTGAATGGGCTTTTGGCAAGTGCAAATGGGATGTCAGGTAATTTGGAAAATACGATGAAATTTCGTCTGCAAGCATGTGTAAAAGTTCTTTCACAGAAATTATCATCATAATCCTTTTGTCTGGTTCAATGTCATGTTCCTCAAAGGAAGCAGATAAGGTAGACAAACATGTAAATTTTATTTTCAATTTTTTTTTTTTTTTTGCCAAAGCTTAAGTTTCATTTGGAATGATCGGATCTTTTCAGACAAATTGAGGCATGTTGCATTTGGTCCTTGCCTCATTCAAGATGGCAAACATGTCAACCAAGTAAGCTATTTTCTACAGTTCACTTTTATTGATGAAAAGTACTTTGAACCGTGGTCTTGCTTTCTGATTAAAAAATGTTTTAAGTTCATCACAAAGCTCAAAAACACATTTTAAATCTTTTTCTCTTGACAACCATCTCACTTTATTGTGAAGTAGCAGAGCATTGTTCGGCGCATCCAACTCCTTGTACAGTTGCAAAAACAGTAGACTGTTTAAAGTGCTCGCCTTTACAAAATTGACAGAACTTATGACGCTTTTCATTACTTCTTATAACTCTTGTGGCAGCGTCTTCGTTGCTAATATTTGCCGATGAATCATATAGTGAGTTCCGATGACTTTTGGTGACTCAGTACCAAATGTTGAAATCCAGACAGACATCCTAGCATAGTTGGAGCACCATCTGTACAAATACCACAAACCTTTTCCCAAGAGATCTTATGCTCTTTCAGAAATGAACCAACTGTGTCAAACACATTACGTGCAGTAGTTGTCATTTCAAGAGGTTTGCAAAAAAGAGACTCATCTTTAAAGTTGCCATCATTAATATACCTCACGTAAACCAGTAACTGTGAACAGTTTGCAATGTCTGTAGATTCATGAAGCTGGATACTAAATATTGGAAGTGGAGGAGATTTAATTTCTTGTATTACCTGATCAAGAATATCAGCAGACATGTCATCTATTCTTCTGTGGACAGTGTCGTTAAATAAGGAAATTGCACTCAATTTCATAAGAAATTCATCTCCAATCATAACTCGAAAGATCTCTTTGGCCACTGGCAACAGTAAATCCTCAGCAATGGTGTAAGGTTTCATAGCTCTGGCGATTCTGAATGCCAGCAAATACAAAGCTTCAATGCCTGCTACGTTTTGTTTGTGGTACTTGCCACCCGTGTCAAGTCTGGCTTTCTTGAGTCCATCAGCTTTGATTCTAAAATAGTTGGTATCCTTGCCAGCAAAGCTCGGAGGCTTGCTAGAAAAATGGTGTTTTAGTTTGGTTGGCTTCATAGATTTGGCTGATAGAACTTCACAACAAATAACACATTGTGGTTTCTCAAGTCCTGCTGTAATTATTGAGGTAAAACCACACTGTAAAAAAATCCTCACTATATTTTCTTTTTCTTTCTTTTTTTTTTTTTTTAGAGAGTCTCACTTTGTTGCCCTGGGTAGAGTGCTGTGGCATCACACAGCTCACAGCAACCTCCAACTCTTGGGCTTAGGTGATTCTCTTGCCTCAGCCTCCCGAGTAGCTAGGACTACAGGCACCCGCCACAACGCCCGGCTATATATTTTCTTTTCTTAATGTTCTCCTCTACATGATCCATTGTCACAGGATGGTATGCTAATGAAAATAATATATAACAATGGCTTTAATAATACAAAAGATAATACATGGCATAGTTCAGTCAACACAGTTCATTAAAGTTTCCTATGACTTACCATTCTGTGTGGTTTTTTTATATACCTGTTACTATCACAAGGGGGCAGTATTCACATCAACCACAGCCGAATATAAAAAGACAGATCAGCATCCAGACTTAAGTTCCCATGGTACAGACTTTTTTTTTTTTTTTTTTTTTTTTTGCAGTAGCTGATGTTATTAAAACACATGATTTTACATTTACCCAGTAAATATAATTCCTGAAGTGTCATTTTTATCTCCAATACTGCTGCTTTCAACACAGTAGCTGCTCTTAATGGAGTAGCTGCTCTCTACACATAAATACATCATGGTGCCAACCCCATCACATACACCTGTGTTGTATGGGGTGTATGTGATGGGGTTGGCGCGATGATGTCATCATGCCAGGAACTCAAATGTGGGCGTATCTGCATGTGGGCAGACCCACCTGGAGACTGATAGAGGAGTGGTGTCTTGGTTCCTAAGGCCATTGGAATAACATGTTTTCCAATGGTCTTAGGCGACCCCTGTGTAAGGGTCATTTGACCCCCAAAGGGGCTGCAACCCACAGGTTGAGATCTGCTGCCTTAAGGTGACACTTCCCTTAGACCTCAAGGAGGAACAACCTATTCTGACAATCTCGTATCATTTTTCAGTTTCTCTTTCTTAATGACAGTCCTAGAAAATCCTTCCTTGGTCAACTATCATGACTAAGCCTTACTTAGGTAGAGGTAATTTAAGTCAGAAAGCCTGTAGACTCATCTGTGACAGGAATCATTAGACATGTTTAATCTTTGACAAGGTGAGTTTACTTGGCCTTCCAGGTGGTGAACATAGTATACTTTGTAAAGCAAATGCTTTATTAGGCTACATAGTTAAGTTACAAAAAAAGGCTAATATTGCATTTTTTTTAACTCAGAAGTAGCTGGCAATACATTAGACTCCTCTCTTAGAACATTGCTCAGTCAACCCTAGAAATAAGATCATGTATTTTTTTGTTTGTTTTTTTGAGACAGTCTCACTCACTCTTGGTAGAGTGCTGTGGCATCATGGCTCATAGCAACCTCAGAGTCTTGGGCTTAAGTGATTCTCGTCTTAGCCTTTCCCAAGGTAGGACTATAGGCACCCACCACAGCATCCAGCTAGTTTTAGAGACGGGGGTCTCACTCTAGCTCAGGCAGGTCTTGAACTCCTAAGCTCAAACAATTCACCTGCCTTGACCTCCCAGATTACAGCACAGATTCCTGAGATAGGATTATAGGCATGAGCCGCCATGTCCGGCAAGATAATATACTCTTCCTGGGAGGTGTAAATATAGACTTAAATGAATTTAAAATACTCAGCCTTCCTTATTCTTAATTTTAATCCTTCTAACTCTCCAATTGGGGGGAAAAAAGTAAACAAAAGTTGTCTACACTTATAATCTTACTAGGATTGCTGTTGATTTACCTAATCCATGAGATAAAAATCCATGACATAAAAAGCTTGTTTTTGGAAAAGAAAACAAATTAAGTTGGTAATTCCCATACTAGAGGGTAATAACTTTGAAAGGGGTATATGTAAGATGTATAGAAGTCAGGGCTCTTAATACGAGCTACTATGGCTAAGAGGTTGGACTTTTGATATTGCTAATCAGGTTTTCCCTCTGTTATAGAAGCCAGAAAACAAAATATTTTATGTCCTACTTTCCCTTTCAGCTAGGGATAGCCTAGGGACGTTATTCTGGCAGTTGAAGTTCCTGAAGTGGGTTTCCTGAATGTAAATATGTATCCTAAATAAAAGGCAGCTTCCCTAGATGAAAGCCCTTTTACCTTTCCTCCCTCCCCTCCTGCCTTAGCATTTGAGCTAAAGACATGATGATACAGAAGAAAATAAAAAAGAAGCTAGGAATGGTGGCATTGCTGAGTTACTGCACCACTCTTGAATGCCTAACTTCGGCCTTATTCGGTGACACAAACTCTTACTTTTTTAAGCCACCAACAGTTGGATTTTTCTGTTACCTGCAGCTGAATGCATTCCCAGAGGACAAACAAAGGTTTCTGAAAAAGGTAACTTCAGAGCTCAAGTAGCAGGACTTATCCAAGTACAGAAACCTAAGAAGGGCACAGCTGGCAGAGGAAATAGCATCTACAAAGGCCTGAGGGGAAGGGAGCAATGAGTGTTCAGACTGGCACTTGCTCAACTACATGCACTTTCTAGATTCTTGGATGTTTTAGCCAGGTGATTTCCAACCTTCCACTCCCTATATTTGAGAAATTCAATATTCTGTCTTCAGTGATTCCATATGGTGAACATTCGTTCTGAAACAGCAAATTCCTGATGATGAACACAAAATGTAATCCTTGACTAACATTTACATTTCCAGAAACATCCATTTATGGAAACAATTATATCCACATTATCAATTTATACACATACCATCTTCAACTAAAGCTGCCAGGTGTATTTACTATGTGCCAGGCACTATCTTTACACTAATTATCTCACTTAATGTTCATGATAACTCAGTGGAATAGGTACCATTAGTATGCTCTTTTTTACAGAGCTAAGTTACGTTAAAATTGTGGGAAGTCAGAAAATAAAAGCAATAATGACAGAATAAGGATTCACACTCAGTTCTGTTTCATTCTATAGCCTAAGCTCTGAGCCACTCTGCTATGCTGCTAATTAGCTTACTTTAGTTTCTGGTCTATTTGTCCCACTTCACCAACTTAAATCAATCCTTCCTACATCTATGTGATAAAGTATTAGTTCCCCATCATTACTCTGGGGATAAGAGTGATAAGTGGGGGTGGTTCAGGCTGGTTATCTTTTAACAGGAGATTAGGAAAGGAAGGGACATACCTAAACTGAGGAGAGGAGGAGGAAAGGGAAGAATGATAGAAAAAGAAAAAAAATATTTTTTTCCTTTAAAGGAATAAGACAAGTTTTCTTTCTTTACTGGCAAACTATGACTAATTCCAAAAAATATTTCCAAACATTTTAGTAAGTGTAAATTCTCTAAAAGGTATAAATTGAAGATGATAACATGTCTTTATGTTTTAAATTGCAATAAGTTTAATAATTGATTAAGAGTTACACACATTCAACAATTATATATTAATCATCTTCATGCACACCTGGGTATATTCTAAAGAATATGTTCTTATACTCAAGAAGTCAAGAACAAATAAAAATGCCAATTATACATAAAGTAAAGGCAATTATTTAAGATAATGGATATCCCAAGTACACTGATCTGATCTTTAAAAATTATATGAATGTATTACATTATCACATGTACCTGAAACTATGCCTATTGTACATCAATGAAAAACATTTATGAAAAATGCTAACTAGAATTATCACAAAGGTGACATCAGACAAATAAAGGTAAGTATTTGAGAAAAAAGATGTACCAAACTCAGACCTGAGAAATCACAGAAGGCTTTCCAGAGAGGGTGATAGCTGGAAAACATAAGTATAGTAAAAAATGAGGGGACAGTCTAGATGAGCATTTCCTAACCTCAGCACTCTGGCATTCTGGGCTTATAAATCTGTTACAGGAGGCTATCCTATGTTTTGTAAGATGTTTAAACAGTGTTCCTGACCTCTACCCACTTGATGCCAGTATCACTCCCCAAGCATGAAAACCAAAAATGTTCCCAGATATAGCCAAATATCCCTGGGTTGAAAATCACTGTTCTAGATTTGTGTTGTCCAAACTACTTGCCAATGCCACCATGTGGCCTTTTTTTTTTTTAAAGATAGGGTCTCACTCAATTACCCAGGCTGCAATGCAGTGGCCCAATCACAGCTCACTGCAGCCTTGAACTCCTGGGCTTAAGGATCCTCTTGCCTCAGCTTTCAAAGTAGCTGAGTCTGTAAGTGCACACGATCATGCCTGGCTAAATCTTTATTTTGACTTTTTTACAGACAGGTTTTTTTTTTTAAATATAGATTTTTATTTGTATTCTTTTATATAGGGTCTTACTATGTTGCCCAGGTTGGTCTTGAACTCTTGGCCTCAAGAGATCTTATTGCCTAGGCCTCCCAAAGTATTAGGATTATAGGCATGAGCCACTGGGCCAGGCCATATTTAAGCTAATTAAAATAAATAAAATTAAGTCCAGTTTCTCAGTCACACTATAATTGTATTGAGTACAATTCAAGTACTCAATAGCCACACGTGATTTCTCATTGACTACCATATTGAATAGTGCACACATAAAATATTTCTACCACCACAGAAAGATCTAATGGCCAATGCTATTTAAAAAGCAATGAAAGAGTAAATAATCTCTTCTCCTATCTCACCACTACAGCTGGCTGATATGCTGTGGAGGGAGTAGAGAAGGATGACTTTAAACCAAAAAGTTAAGGCCCGATTGTAAGGGGTCTTCTATGCCATAAAGTACAGCAATGGGGAACTGATGAATAGTTTTAGGCAAAGATGTGAACCAAACAGAATTTTATAAAGAAATTCTGTAGTGTGGAGAACAGAACATGGGAAGATGAGAAGCAGAAAAACAGTTACAGGATCTCAAACAGGTATAATGATCTGGAATAATGCAATAGCTGCAGGGATGGACAAAAACAGAGCACCAAGAAGTCGGAATTGATAGAACCTGGTGAGTGATTAGTTGTAATGCAGGCGGAGGAATTGGCCAAGACTGACTTCCAGGTTATTAGGTTAGATGTGTGAGTACCATTCACTAAGCTAGTTGACAGAACAATTGACTTCCAAAATGTTCATGCCCTAACCCTCTAATTCCTGAAAATTCACATGACAAACAGGGCTTTGATTAAATTAAAGCATTGACCCGGGGAATTATCCTGGGTTATCTGGGTAGGCCCAATGTAAACTCAGGTGTCTTGACAAGAATGAGGCTGAGGGAAATCTGACTACAAAAAGGAGCTGTGGTGGGCACGGTGGCTTACACCTGTAATCCTAGTACTCTGGGAGGGTGAGGTATATGAATGGATCACCTGAGCTCAGAAGCTCAGCCTGAGCAAAAGTGAGACCCCCAACTCTACTAAAAATAGAAAAAAAAACCCAAAAAGCCAGGTGTTGTGGCAGGCACCTATAGTCCCAGCTGCTCCAAAGGCTGAGGCAGGAAGATCGCTTGAGCCCAAGAGTTTGAGGTTGCTGTGAGCTACGACGCCACAGCACTCTAACCCCATCAACAGAATTAGACTCTATCTCAAAACAAAAAGAAACAAAGAAAAGTTCAAAAACAGAAAAGAGCTGTGTCAGAGTGATGCAATCTAAGAAAGAATCAAGCAACCATTGCTGGTTTTGAAGATGTAGGCACTAAAAGCTAGAAAAGACAAGGAAAGATGCCCCTAGAGTCTTCTAAAAACAAAACACAACAGCAGTGCTGATATCGCAGTTTTATCCCAGAGTTCCCCATAGAACCTTGAAATAATAAATTTATGTTGTTTTATACAGCCACTAAATTTGTGTTAATTTGCTACAATAGCAAGAGGAAATGAACACAGGTAGGGATAGAATTTGGGGTATGATACAATGAATCTAGCTCTGGAAAAACTGAGTTCATTGTGCCTATGGGACAGCTAGGTAAAACTGATCAACTGATAAATAGCTGGATATGGGCCTGGAGCTTAGGCTGGGAATATATAATTAGGAGTCATTGGTATGTTGATATTAATTGAAATCACCAAAGTAGATGAGATCACGACAGGTAAATATAGACAAAATGCAGAGGAACAGAGGCCCTTGAAGGAAACTGATAAGTAACAGCCTGAAATTTAACAGAAAAACTAGAATAGTGAGGAATGTAAGACACTAAAAAAAACAAGTATGTACCAAACTGGGGGAAGCAAGGTGGGTGTGCTCTTATTCAATAGAATAAACTGAAAGGGACTTGCCAGTTGGGGTTGAGATTATTTTACTTAGAAATAAGAGGTCATGGTATCCTTGATAAATATGAGTTTCAGAAAAGTGGTATTAGAAGAAAACTTTTGTTACTAGAGTAAAAACTGAATGAAAAGTGAGTCATGAGACTATGTTCAACCAACACTTTGACTAAATTTTGAAATTATTCCTTTAGGAAGGGGTGATAGCTACAGAAGGCTTGTGGATTTCAGGAAGCATTCTTTTACAATGGGGGGGGGATTAAGCATTTAACTATTAATGGGGAAATGCTACTAGAAAATGAGGAATAAGGAAACAGGAGGAAGAGAATAAATCATGACATGAATTCTGAGTGAGGAAGGAATGGGATCCAAAGCCTATGCAGAGAGCGAGATCAGCCTTCAATCATGCAGAACATTTCTTCTGTTGTGGGACAAGGGAAGGAAGGTGAGAATCAGTATAGAATTGAGCAACTACTGAGTGTGGGACAAGAAATGGTATTGATTTCAGTGGAGTACCAACACTGACTTCCTATTTCCTCAGAAAAGTAGCAGGTGAGATTATTTGCTGACAGTAAGAAAGGTGAGTTTAGAAGCTTGAGCTAAAGAAGTCTGAAGCAGATTTAGTAGACAACAGTGGAAAATAAAACATTACAAAACAAAGGAGGTATGAAGGGGCCTATATTGAATCCTTAGAATAGCCCTTCTGCATGTGGCTACCTGGGAGTACTGATACTGGAGCAACCCTACTAGAGCAGCTTTACTAACTGACATCATGAACAAATACAACTGTTGTCCAATTAGACTCTGCACAACCAAGAGCACAAACTATTAGACCTGAAAGAAACAAATGAGATGACTCTATCTGAAGCCAACTTCTGCACTGTGATGGAGAGAAAAGCAACCCAAGCAGAGCCAGGAAGCATCACTGAGCTTTAGACAGTGTTCTTGAAGAGGCCAAGTACTGCATGGAATGAAGACAAAGACCTTCAAAATCAACATAAATCCCTATGTAGATGAAGAATCTACCGCTGAATATGAAACTGTATATGCATAGTGGAAAACTCCATGAGGCTGGTCGAAGAACTTAAGTGACTGACTGATACAAACTTTAGTTCTAACCAGAAAGAACAGAGAGATCTCAGTGAATACCTGAGGAATATATAAAATAGAGATACCATAGAGGTAGTATTTTAATATAAAATAAACCAGATCTAGAGTAGCTATCATTTTAGACCTGCCCTAAGAAAGATTAAACACAAGCTTAAAAAGATCAAAATAATCTATAAATAACTTAGCTGCCTAACAAACTTCCCTACATTTTGGCAAAAGAACAAAATCCAGATGCTCAAAACAAAGCAAAACCCATAAAAATCAGTGTCTAGCACTAAATTAAAAATTATTAGATCAGGGAAGACAAAGAAAGGAAGAGGATCCAAACTGGAATAGAATAAATCTTTGTCAATGATATGCTCTTATACTTAGAAAACCCTGAAGTCTCTTCCAAAAGATTCTTATAATTAATAAATTAGTTTAATGAAGTCTCCAATTACAATAACAACCAAGCTGAGAATCAAATCAAGGACTCAATGACAACAGCTGCAAAACCTACCTTGAAATGTACTAGCCAAGGAAGTAAAGAGACCACTACAAAGATAACTCTTAAACAATGATGAAAGAAACTATAGATGACACACACACACACCCCCGACAAACCAGAAATGCATTCTATGCTCATGGATTATTAGAATCAGTATCACTAAAATGTCCATACTGCCTAAAGTAATCTACAGATTCAATGTAATTCCTATCAAAATACCAATGTCATTTTTCACACAATTAGAAAAAACAACCCTAAATTCACATGGAACGAAAAAGAGTACAAATAGCAAAGCAATCCTAAATAAAAAGAACAAATCTGGAGGCATTACGTTACTGGACTTCAAATTATACTACCTGGCAACAGTAACTAAAACAGCATGGTATAATACAAAAGTAGACACACAGACCAGTGGAACAGGATAGAAAACCCAGAGATAAAGACAAATACCTACAACCAACTAATCTGTGATAAAGCAGACAGAAACACACTGGACAGGGTGGCATCTGTGGCTCACAGGAGTAGGGCGCTGGCCCCATATACTGGAGGTGGCAGGTTCAAACCCAGCCCTGGCCAAAAACTACAAACAAACAAACAAAACACTGGGGAAAGGATGCCCTATTCAATAAATGGTGCTGAGAAAACTGGATGGTCTCATGAAGAACAATGGGAAATAACTCAAGATGGATTAAAGACTTTAATAACTCAAGATGGATTAAAGACTTAAATTTAAGACATGAAACCATAAAAATACTGTAAGAAAACCTAGGAAACTCTATCCTCAACATTGGCCTAAGTATAGAATTTATGACTGAGACCCCAAAAGCAAATACGACAAAAATAAAAATAAATAAGTGGGACTTAAAACTACAAAGCCTATGCACAACAAAAGATATAATTAATAGAATATACAGACAACCTATGAAAAGGAAGAAAATATTTGCAAGCTATACACTGACAAAGGCCTAATATTCACAATCTGTAAGGAACTCAAATCATCAAAAAAAACCCCAAATAACTCCACTAACATACAGACAAAAGATATGAACATTTCTCAAAAGAAGAGAAATGGCCAACCAACACAACATATGAAAAAAGGCTCGACATCACTAATCATCAAGATAATGCAAATTAAAACCACAATGAGATACCACCTTACCCCTGTCAAAATGGCCGTTATCAGAAAGTAAAAAAAAACAACAGATGTTGGTGTAGATGTAGTGAGAAGGGGTATGCAAATTAGTACAATCTCTGTGGAAAACAGTATAGAGATTTCTCAAAGAACTAACAGAAGATCTAATATATGCCCTGATAACACCACTATGAGAGATATACCCCAAGGAAAAGAACTCATTTTATAAAGTGGTACCTGCAACTGTAAGATTATTGCAGCATAATTCAAAACTGCAAAGACCAGAATCAACCTAAGTGCCTACCAATCAATAAGTAAAGAATATGTGGTATATTTATACCATGGAAAAGCATTCATTCATCAAAAAGAATGATTTTGCAGCAACTCAGTAACTTGAAGGAAATGAAGTCCATCATTATCAGTGAAGTAACCCAGGAACAAAAACCCAAATACCATGTGTTCTCATTTTTAAGGGAGAGCTAACCAAAGGTATGCACAGTAATACTGGAGACTCGGAGGGGAAGGAGGAGATGGGAGGATGAAAAATTACCTATTGGGTATAATGCATACTACTCAGGTAAAAGGTATAGGAAAAGCCTAGACTTTTCCACTATGCAATTCAGTCATATTTAAAAAACAAAACAAAACAAAACCACTTGTACTCTCTAAACCTTTTTAAATAAAAAAAAATTTTTTTAAAGACATGCAAGGAAGCATAAAAATGACCTACAATTATAAGAAAAATCAGTAAATATGGCTTGGCGCCCGTACCTCTGTGGCTAGGGCACCAGCCACATACAATGAGACTGGCGGGTTCGAACCCAGCCTGGGCCAGCTAGAACAACAATAAAACAACAACAACAACAACAAAATAGTCATGCGTTTGTGGCGGGCGCCTATACTTCCAGCTACTTGGAAGGCAAGAGAATCGCTTAAGCCCGAAAGTTTAAGGTTGCTGTGAGCTGTGACATCACAGCATTCCACCATAGGGTGACATAGTGAAACTCTGTCTCAAAAAATAAAATAAAATAAAAAATAAAAACTTTAAAAATGTTAAATACTTAGGAATAGTTTTAACAAATATATATATGTGTGTCTGTCTGTCCATCACCTATACACAGGAAACTACAAAGCACTGCTGACAGAAATTATAGAAGAACCAACTGACATGGAGATAGACCAAGGTAATGGATTAAGATTGTTTGTAATATGTCAACTGCCCCAAATTTATCTATAAATTTGACATAATCCAAATCAAAATCCCAGAAGAATTGCTTTTTGAATAGAAAGTGACAAAGTAACTCTAAAATTTGTATGAAAATGCTAAAAATAATTTGAACTATTTATACTACCTATTGTCAAGAATTTCTGGAAAGTGACAGTATAGCAAAGTGCAATGATGTCATAAGGACAGACACTGAAACTGATAGAAAAAAAGAGAGTCTAGAAAAATACTCCCACATAATGATTTCTAACACAGGGACTGGGTAGGGTTAGACTTTAATAAAACAGTGCTAGAACAACTGGGTATCCATCCATGAGGTAGCAAATAAACCTTAAAGTTAACACCTTAAACCAAATGCAAATTTAGTTTAAAGTGGTTCATAGGTCTAAAAGAAAACATATAATAAAATCTTTATAGGCTTCATGAGAAGGTTGAGACAGATGGATAATTTAAAGAGGTCACCAAAATAACTAGAAAATGACACAAAATAATCAGCAAGAATCATCTCAAGGCTTGGATACTAAATAAAGGTAACAACATATTGAAAAGTGTTTAGTACTCAAAAACAAGTGAACTTTAGGTAATAACTCGGAGAGTTTGTGTTATGTGCATATTCTTGCCTTGGCTGCTCCCATGACCTATCTCATGGTCTGAATGGTAGTGAAATCATCATGAGCCTGCCTGTGTTTAAACACATAAAGAAAAATATGATGACAAAGAGTGAGGCTCTTTTAAAGATAGCAAAACTAGACCACAGAAAAAGATAATCAGAGAAAAGAGAATAGGGCATCAAAGATCAGAAGAATAACATCAATCATATTAATACATGTATATATGTATGACAGGACTTTTAGAAGAGGAGAGAATCCAAGGGACAGAAAAAGTATCTGAAGAGAAAATGTAAGAGATATGTGTGTTTCACAAACCCTAAGTAGGATAAACATGAAACTGATCCACACCTACATATGTAAAGTCGAACAGTTCAAAGTTAAGAGTGAGCAGGAAAAGTGAACAAGCAAGTGACAGTATGAATACAGAATGAATTTTGATAGCAACAAGAGAAAAACAACTCATTATCTAAAGGAAAACAATGACATGGTTAATAGCTAACTTCACATCAGAAACAATCATGTCTATAATACATACATATTCAAAGCAATGAACAAAAAACAAACTAAATTATTAACCAGGAATTCTCTACCTAGCAAAACTGTCTTCAAAAACTGAAGACAAAGACAGTCACTGAGAGAGAATTCATTATAAACAAACCTGTCATATAAGAAATACTAGAATAAATGCTTCAGGCTGAAAGGAATTATCCTTGATTCTTCCTCTTTGTTTCTCCCTCCATATTCAATCTATCAGCAAGCAAGGCCCACTAACTTTATACCCAAAATATACCCTGTGTCTATCTACTTTTTTTTTAAACATCTTCCGCTGCCATCATCTGAGCCAAGCCTTGAATCCTCCATTAGACTTCTATAATATGCTACCGTAACTGGTTTTCCTGCTTCTACTCCCCAGAGTAGATTCTTCCAACAACAGCCAGGGTATTTTTAAAAAATTAGATCATATTTTTCTCTGCTTAAAGCCCTCTACTTGGCTTTCTATGTACTTCGGATACTATTTGTCATGACTAAATATGCCATATATATCAACTATTCCCTACTTGAACTTTTCTGTTGTTCTTTCCTGTATGGATCAGTGTGCTCCATAAGATCTTGCACACTGTATACTTTGGCACAATGAAGAATTTTTATAATCCTCAAACATCGCGATCATTCCAGCTTCAGAATTTTCACACCTATTCTCCACTCTGCCTAGTACATGTTGCTGGCAGATCATCACACAAGGTTGACTTCTTACTATTTAGGTCTCCACTCAAACGTCATCTCCTCAAAGAGGCTTTTCCTGATACCTCCAACTAAAAAGATATCCTATCCACCATTGCTTGCCTCCTTTTGCCTTTTTAAAACTTTTTAATAACATTTATTAAAAAATTAGAATGCTTATTTATTTAATGTCCTCCTCACCCAATAAAATAAAAGAATCGTGAGGACAGAGATCTTACCATCTTGTTCATTACTATATGTCCAGGGCCTAAAATACCATTATAAATTATTGAGTAACATTATAGATAATGTTAATATATATATATCATGTTATTATATATTTTTAAAACTTACGCTGAAATATAAACTTTTGAACTCTTGAAAGATTTTTAAAAATCCTTTTGTTCTTATTTAGTATAAATATCATGTTTTGTAATTTATACCAGTCTTCTTCTGAGAAAAAATAAGTATTCCTCCAACCAAAGTTATCTCAGGTTCTCCAAAGAAAGCAGGGAGTCTTAGACAGCTGGAAACTATGTGTGTCTTATTTACCCCTATACTCTGGTACCAAGAACAGGGTCTCCAGTACCTGGTAATTACACGTAACTATCAAGGAATGTGAACAATGAGACTCAGGAGAGAGGAGAGTAAATGCCAAGAGGGAGGGTTTAAGGGGAAATGTCATCCCCTCTATCTCCAACCACCACTTTCCTGGGTTTTAAGAGCACTCATGTGTATTACTATAACAGACTGAACTTCTTGAGGTCAAGAAATATGTCTTTTATTTTGTATACTTTATGTGTGACACTGATAGACTGAAAATGTTCAATAATTATTTTTGGAAATAAATACAAGAGCATCAGTTTCTTCACTTGCCAAAGGAAGGTAACAAGATTATCTACTTCAGAGGGTTATTAAGGTGACAGGGGAGAGAAAAGAGAAGAAAACAAGAGAAAAAGAGTAAGTGAAAGGAAGAGGAAAAATATCCCCACAAAGTTCTCTTTCAGATATTTAGGGTAGAAAAGCACAGGAGAACTGATCAAATTACCTCTTTTCTGTGAACTATTTCTGTTTGTTTACTTACCTAGAGGCTAAGAAAATAATATTTACATAATAAGCTAGTCAGCTATTAAACAATTTCAGCACCAGATACTAAAAAAGATCAAAAAACCCAAACCTAACGAAACAAACAAACAAATAAAACCCAAAGTATAAAAACACAGGTCAACTTATAAAGAAGATCCAAACTTGAACAACAGAAAGTTCTGAAATCACAAGTACTAAAACAGGACTAATTATACTGACACTTTGGGGAATCTAACAGTGTGTATCCATTGAATGGTATAGACTGCTTAGGGGAGCAGATATTTCAAGAAAGAAGTAGTATTTCAGTTGTTCTGGTAGCTGCATGCTTCTTCCCTCACACATTTAAGAAAAAACCCAAGGACCTACCACACAGATGTAATCTAAATTTAAACTATTATTATGGCTTCAAGTTCTAAAAGCTAGCAACCCAAACATGAAAAGTATATTATAATAACAAAAAAACTTTCAAGCAACTTAAAAACTTTTCTTGAAACAAATTCTTAGAGAGTTCCGTAAGTACAACTGGCCCTAAACTTTTATTGTAGCTTAATCCCTATAGGCTAGCAACTAAAACATGAAAAATATGCTATCACAACAAAACTAATCCATTAAACATCTTAAAAACTTTTCTTTAAACAAATTTTTACAGAGTTAATACAACAGAAAAATAAATATTTACTTTAAGCAATCTTTTAGTTAAGAACAACAAGGTTCAAAAACATACAATTACCTCAGATTGTGATTTCAATATTGATGACGTATCGGAAAGCATCTAGGTAGCTTAAAGCCAATTCACCCATAGAATTGTAATTAAATGTCAAATTTTACTCACTAAAGTTGAGTTATATTTAAAATCAACACTTAAGTAAGAATGGTATATCTTACATAGTGATAACAGCCTTATTGCATAAGAACCTTGAGGTTAGTTATTTCACTTACCAAAATGCAGTCCACTTTCGATTGTACAGTTTTGCTAAAAGAAAAAGAAAGTCAGGTTACTAAAATGAAAAGTTTGTTAAATATCTGAAATATTCTCAAACAGAAAATTAGAAATTAGTCTTCCTTGCTATGAAAAAAATAAGTAAAGTTCTTTATTAAGATTAGGCATTGTATTCTAAATATATGTCTTTCACAACCTACTATTATTAAAGAAGCAATTTTTTCATAGTATGTAAGTGCAGATGTATTATAATACTTATAAACAAGTCTCAGTGATTGCAATTAATTATAATTTTTACTGTCCGACTACCACTTTGGACAATGATGTGTTTAGCATTTAAAAGTCATTAATGGCTGGGTGAGCTGGCTCATGCCAGTAATCTTAGCGCTCTGGGAGGCTGAGGTGGGTGGATCGCTTGAGCTCAGGAGTTTTGAGACCAGCCTGAGCAACAGTGAGACCCTGTCTCTAAAAATAGCTGGGCATTGTGGTGGGTGCTTGTAGTCCCAGCTACTAAGGAGGCTGAGGCAAGAGGGTCACTAGAACCCAACCAAGAGTTTGAGGTTGCTGTTAGCTATGATAACCCCCGTACTCTACCCTAGGGTGACAGTGAGACTCTTTCTCCAAAAAAAAAAAAAAAAAAAAAAAAAATTATAATGATGTAATACAATGTGTAGTATTGATTGTATTGATACCAAAGGCTTGATATAAAATGGATTCTTTTCTCCCTACTCTACACATACATATACACACCCCGACCCCAGTAACAAGAATCCCTAGACACAGAAGTAATAATAAAGATTAACTAATATGGTAATAAATTGGAAGCGAAGGAAAATATATTTAGAAATAATAAAATAAAGCCATTATGTATCAGTGCTACTGAACTACTAAAAATAAGTCAATTGTTAATAGAAAACAAAGGAAAGCAATATAAAAAAATTTAACTGTCGGGCAGCGCCTGTAGCTCAAAGGAGTAGGGAGCCAGCCCCATATGCCGGAGGTGGCGGGTTCAAATCCAGCCCCAGCCAAAAACTGCAAAAAAAAAACAAACAAAACATTTAACTGTCATTTGAATTTTGTTATAACAGAAATTCAAGTACAAATGCCAAGGAATCATGCAAAATGTTCAGAAATAGTTTATGTGCAATCTTTAAAAGATGTTACGGGGTCGTGCCTGTGGCTCAAAGGAGTAGGGTGCCAGCCCCATACGCCAGAGGTGGCAGGTTTAAACCCAGCCCCGGCCAAAAACTGCAAAAAAAAAAGATGTTACGAAGCAAATTACCTTCCATAAAAGCCAAGTAAATATATATAATTAACTGGTTAATGCCTTTGTATATAGCTATGCAGCTAAGCTAAAAAGTAAAATTCAGTGTGTAAATTTGATTAATATCAAAGTTTTATAACTGTTTCCGATTTCAATGTATGACTGGATTAAGTTTAATTGCTAAATTCAGAATATAAAGTGTTTAAAAAAGTAAAAGATACCTCAAGGAAAGAGGGACTAAAATTTCAAAAAAAATCCCCTTCAAACAATCCTACAAAAGATTTTTTAGAGGTTTCAGAATCTCCTCTGGAATCACTTGTACGGCTTATCATTCACTATCAGCTTTATAAAAGGTGCAATTTTTCTCTGTTTTTGATAACTCCCAAAATTTCCTCTGAGATCAGAGAGTAATCTGTAGATTAAGAATTGCTGCTAATAAGTAATATATCTCTCATCCCCAAGGTCTTTTTGTCTAAAGCATTACGATAACCTTCTAACTGGTTTTTCTGCTTATTTCTTTACCACCAACACACCACACACCCTGTAGACTTCATAAAGTGACTGGAGAAATTCTATGTCCAAACCACATTTTCATTCATTCAGCTAGCCACATAGGCCACCATGCTAACTCTCAAGGCAGAAGCAGGCAGTCCCTGTACACTAGCTTTTTTGTCAGTGTTCTAAGGCTTTTCTCCCATACAACTTATCCCTTCACTTTCTTCATGACTTTGCTCAGTATTATCTTTTACAGACAATTCTGCCCTGACCTCCCCATATAAAATACTACCAACACTCTCTATTGCTCTTATCCTGTTTTATGTTTTTCATCATTGCACATATCACCAGTTAATCTTAGCCCCTTAATTATTTTTACTTCATACTTAACACAAACATAATAGAACAACATAGATGACGCTTTGTTCTTCTGTTCAGGCTCATAATCCTGTCTTCTCAAACATAACTACCATAAATATGAAGTGTAACTTTTCTGGTGGTTACCTCCATACTTGTATTAGATATACAAATATCGATAAGGAACATATACTGTTGTTTTGTGAGGCTTTCAATTCTTTATATACATAACATTACATTGTATATATTCTTCAACTATTCTTTTACTTGACGCTATTTTTGATATCCACATGAAGTTCATTCATTTTAATTGTTGAAAAGTATCCCAATGAATAAAATTATCAAATTTATTCATCTATTCCTCTATTAAAATACAAGTATGCAATTTTCAGTTTCTCTAGAAACAATGCTGTAATAAAATCTTTATACATGTAGGAATTTCTCAGTTAGAACCCCAGAAATCAATTTTCTGAGGCTTCTGAATGTACCTTTTCAATTTTATTATACACATATTACCAAATTCATCTCCCAAACACTTGGGAGATGATTTGTTATTAAATTATAGTAGTTCTTAATATATTCTGGATACTAATTCTTTGTTAATGATCCCTTTTGTTTTAGTTAAATTTATTCATTTTGTCCCTTTCTGAGTTTTTTAGGAAGAGGGTCTTATTTAAGAAATCCTAGCTAGCTAAGGTTATAAAGGCATTCTATTTTTCTTCTAAAAATTTTAAAGTTAGCTTTTCTTATCTTAACCTATCTTATTACTGAAATTTATTCTTGCATATGGTATTGTGTAATATACCATATACCTTTTTTCTATCTGGGAACTTAATTATTTCCTATTTTATTATGCCAAGCTTCCATATATACTTTAATGTTTCAGACTTTTCCCTCTGTTCTGTTAATTTACCTGTCTATCCCTCAGCCAATGCCACACTTTGAATTTATTACTGCTTTAAAAAATAAGTCTAGTTATTTGACTCCATTATTCTCCTGGTCCATTTCCAAAACAGTCTTGATAGTTCTTGGACCTTTACTTTTCCAGGTAAGTATTTCAAGCAGTTTTTTCCATTCCACAAAAGCCCTGTTAAGATTTATATTGGACTGTATGGATGTTGTAGATTTAATTTGGGGGATATGAATGATAATTTGGATTTACTTTTATCTGTCCCTAAAATAGCTTGTAGTTTGTCTCTCTGAATATTTTGTTAGAAGGAGTCCAAAGCAGCTTACGGATGGCATTGTAAATTGTATCTTTTTCTCTGTTATATTCTAATTAATTTTTGCTGATGTACTAGCAAACTATTGGTTTTCTATGCTGACCTTATCTCTACCAACCTTCCTGAACTCTTACTAGTTCTAATAGCATATAGATTGTCTTATAGATACTCATTTCATTTTCAATTAATGGTAATATATTTTTTCCTTTCCAATCCTTATGTCTCTTTTCCTCTCCTCTTTCTTATCCAGTTATTTAGCTAAAATCTCCAGTAAAATGATGGACAGAAGTGATAGCAGATATCTTCATTTTGTTTCCAATTTTAATGGTTTACTTCTAATGTTTTTGCAATTAAGAATAATACACATCTCCTTTAGTTCTAGTTATATGCTAGAGCTTTTGCTCTCCTGTTCTGCCTGCCAAGAACACTCTTAAAAAGTGGTACTTGCCTGGCTTGCTCCCTTTATATGTTCATGTTCAAATGTGATCTCTTCAGAGAGCTTCCCTGATCATATCATGTCACTCTCTATATCCTTTATGCTTTATTTCTCTTTGTAATTATCGCCACTGGTATTTATCTGTCTGGCCACCTCCCCCACTAGAATGTTAAGTGTTACAGAGCAAAATGTTGTAGTATAGTTTGTTTATTGTTATTTTTAGCACTCAGAACACTACCAGGCAAAGAGTAGTCTATGAGTTTGTTTATGTATCTTTAAAAACTAAACAAAAAATTTAAAAAAAAACCCTAGCTTTGAGTTTTCTTGATTCAGCTCTTTTTTTGGCTTTTCTGGTATCTCATCAATTTTTATTTTTGTTTTTCTTCTATGCTATTCATATAATATTTATGTCATTGCTTTAAAGTTAAATACTGAACAAAGCACATTCAAGGAGTATTACTATTTCTACAAAAATTCCATTTGCTTCACCCTACAAATTTTGCTATGCAAAATTTTCTGTTATTTAATTCTAAGTATTTTATAGTTTAGTGTTCACTGTGCATATATTATGTATGTACTTTTTATTGTTATACTATCTACTAGTGATCAATTACTTTTTTCATTTCAGCCAGAGTATGTGGTTTTCATGATAAAAAAAATTCCTTTGGGAAGAGCAGAGAGAGGGAAGGAGCGGCGGGGGGGGGGGGGGTCTTGGTGTGTGCCGCACCTTTTGGGGGCAAAACACGATTGTAAAAGGGACTTTACCCAACAAATGCAATCAGTGTAACATGGTTTCTTGTACCCTCAATGAATCTCCAACAATAAAAAAAAAAAAAAAAAAAAATTCCTTTGGAACCCAGGTCATAGTCTATTTTTTTTTAAAGAATCCATAGATACTTTTTGCCCCCATGTCTGCTTTAAATAAATCCACATTGTCTATCTATTTGCTAAAGAGCTGTCTTAGTACACTTTAAGCAAGTGTACTAATTATGCTTTTTAAATCTTTTGTTGCCTACTTTATCTATTACTTTCTGATATATATTAAATATTCAACTGCAATGGACATTCTCTTTGTAACCCTGAATTTTTGCTTTCTTAACTTCAAGTCAAAAAAGAGATGAATCAAGAAAACTCAAACTAAGGGGTTTTTTGGGAGACATTTTTTCATTTTTTATTTTTTGGAGATGAGAGTCTTGTTCTGTTGTCCCAGTTAAAGTACAGTGGCATCTTCATAGCTCACTGCAACCTCAAACTCCTGAGCTCACACAATCTTTCTGCCTCCGCCTCTCAAGTAGATGGCAGCTGGTCTACAGTGTGCCCCATCACACCTAGCTATTTTTTCTGTTTTTAGTAGACACAGGGTTTCACTCTTGCTCAGGCTGGTCTGAGCTCACAATCATCCTGCCTAGGCCTCCTCGAGTGCTAGAATTACAAGTATAAAACATTGCACCCAGCCTATTTTTTTTTTGAAAGATATATAGACAAACATCTCTGTCCAGTACTATTCTGAATGCTGGGAAAATAGCAATAAACAAACCATACCAAGTGCTCGGGTTTTATAAGACTATAATTTTTATATGTTCTTGGTCATTGCTATAGTTTGGATATGTCTGTCTGTTTCCCAAATCTCATGCTGAAATTTAATCTCCAATATTGGATGTTGGGCCTAATAAGAGGTGTTTGGGTCACGAGGGTGGATCACTGCATGAATGGCTTAGTACCCTCTGCATGGTAACAAGTTCTTACTATATTAGTTCCTAGGAGAGCTGGGTTTAAAAAAGCCTGGCACAGGGCAGCACCTGTGGCTCAACGGAGCAGGGTGCCAGCCCCATATGCCAGAGGTGGCGGGTTCAAACCCAGCCCCGGCCAAAAACTGCAAAAAAAAAAAAAAAAAAAAAAAGCCTGGCACCTTCCTCCCTCTCTCTTGCTTCCACTCTCTTGCCATGTGATCTCTAACATGCTGCTTCACTTCTGCCTTCTGCTATGAGCAGCATGAGGTCCTTATCAGATGCAGACTGCAATGCCATGCTTCTTATGCAGCCTGCAGATCTACGAGCCAAACAAACCTTTTTTCTTCATGAATTACCTAGCCATAGGTATTCCTTTCTAATAACACAATTGGACTAAGACAGTAATGTAATCCTTTTATTACAATCCAGTGTCCTTTACCCTCAATAATGCCTTTTGCCTTAAACTCTATTCCGGTTTCATATTAATTTTGTTAAACTACTTTTTTTGTTGTCTTCTTAGTATCTACTGCTGATAAGATAATCCCCTTAAGATAAATCATTCTCTCATGTTACTTATCCTTTTTTATTTAATCATGAATTCATTTTATGTAATGATTGTTTTCCAGGGAAGTCCTATATACCCTAAGTTGACATTGTTTTATCTGGTGATTTGAAATTTTTAAATTATGAACTTGCCTTCATCCAGGACTATTTTTCAGAGTCTTATATCTCCTAGGTTATGGAGGCAGTTTTACATTTGACTCTGCTGAGTCCCTAAGGGTTTAATTATTCCTGACAAATTTAAAGTTCTTATACTATAAGGAGACTATCAAATCAAACTCTGCCTTCATGTGTAACACAAGCCTAAGGCTCCAGATCCCGTAATTTAGGCTTCTCTATCCTCTTAGCAAACAGCAAGCTTACTTGAAACTTTCTAGGTCTGTGGGTTCCCTTTTTTAGTCCCACTTCATAGGTAAAAATCTCCCTTCAGTCTCCAAGCTTTATATAGTTAATCAGTTCAAACTACCTAGGGGGCATGAAGCATGTAGCCTTGAAGTTCCTAGAACATTAAGACATAAATCTCGGCTCGGCGCCTGTGGCTCAATGGGCTAAGGTGCAAGCCACGTACACCTGAGCTGGCGGATTCGAATCCAGCCTGGGCCCGCCAAACAACAATGATGGCTGCAACCAAAAATTAGCCAGGTGTTGTGGTGGACGCCTGTAATCACAGCTACTTGGGAGGCGGAGGCAGGAGACTCGCTTGAGCCCAGGAATTGGAGGTTGCTGTGAGCTGTGATGCCACAGCACTCTGTCCAGGGTGACAGCTTGAGAGTCTGTCTAAAAAAAAAAAAAGACATAAATCTCCACTATTTAAGATATCAAGACATGAATACCATTGTGAGACATTTACTATTTAGTTCCTGTAGACCTTTCTTATGTTCCCCCAGCCTTTTGTTACGGGCACCTATAAATTTTCCCCTTCTTGATTTTAAGAGAAAACTTTTTTGTGTATAATGACCTGATTTTCATAGACTGGACATGGACCACATGTACATATCAGTACAGGAGGCCTAGTTCCTTATGCTGATCACCACCATATGTTGACAAGTCTGCTACAGTCCCTAGGGCGGTCAACTTATGGAAGTTCTACTCTATGTTTATCAATAGTTTATAACTGGAGAGTGGGGGTAAGAACCTTGCCACAAGAGCTCATTTATATTGTCTTGAAGTCTTTACACACATATATACATATATATGGACATATAACAAACATATATCAGTGTTAATTTATATCAATGTTAATGAAATATATTTGGAATCCTCCCCCAAATTCTATCACTCTATCCAATGAACTTTCCTTTATTTCCATATTCTCTCTCATCTATATTCATGAACACATCCAATTTTTTTTTTGTTGCAATTTTTGGCTCGGGCTGGGTTTGAACCTGCCACCTCCAGCAGATGGGGCTGGAGCCCTACTCCTTTGAGCCACAGGCACAGCCCAACACATCCAATTTTTAACACAGCTGTGATCAAAGTAGTATTACTTAAATTTATATCAAAGGCATTTTCCACTGAGTCTTCAAAATTTTAATATATTGTATAATATTCCATTTAGTATTTCATTATTTCCTAAAATATTCCCTGAATAGTGGATTGATTCAATTCTTTGATTGTTTCAATTAAAATTAAGTCTTCAGTGTTTTGCTTCAATAAGGACAAGGTAACTTACATTAGAATAACCTTGCACACACAAAAATTACATACTCTGGACAAAACACTAAACCAATCATTAAGGCAAAAGAGAGAGATCAAAAGCAGGCAGGAACTGAAGGGAAGTCACCCTTAAATGAAGGGAACTGTACTGGATCAAATTTTTATGAGGCTTTTGCCTGAGGATATTTATCAGCCTATGTTGCAATGATCACTTAGAATTAAACCAGAAATCTGTTGTCTTCCCAGCTTAAGGAGTACAAAGTCTGGGACTGCCAGAGGAGATGGAAATTGAAAGATGAAATCCCAGAAAAGAAAGTCCTGCAAAATTTCTGTATAAACTATGCCCCAATGTTTGGATGATTCCTGTTTGAGGGAGACTCCAAAGTTCCCGGGAAAAAGAAACAGCTGGAAGGCACAAAGATCTGAGATGAAATTTCTGCTGCTGCCAGTCACAGAAGAAACACAGTTGGAGTTTGAATCTAGCCACATTAAGTGTCTACTAAGACAAAAACTCAACACTTACCAGAGAAAAGGAGCAGAATCCAAAGTCTACAATCTATTGTCCATAATGCCCATTAACTCAAGTAAAACTTACTAGAATAAACAGGAAAATAAAAAGACTCAGAGTCAAGGGAAAACAGCTCACAGAAACCAAATCCTAAATGATCTAAATGTCAGAATTAGCAAAGACTATAAAGTGAGTATGTTTGAGTATGTAAGGAAAATACAATCATAAATAATGTACACATGGGAGAGTCTCAGCGGAGACATGGAAGCTGTGAAGAAAAAACAAATGGAAATTCTAAAACTAAAATAAAGTACAGTATCTGAAATGAAAATTTTACTGGATGACCAATAGGAGAGCAAATTGCAGAAAAGAGAATACTTAACTAAAAAAAAAAAAAACTTATTGAATCTAAAGAAGAAAACATTTTTTAAAAAATTATAAACAGCTTCAGAAATTTAAAAATATCCCAAGGTTTAACTATGTATAACAGAAGATAAAAGATAATAGATGGCTACAAATTTCCCAAATTTCATGAAAAACACAAACTTTCAGTTCCAAGAAGTTCAGCAAACTCCAAGCAGGTTAACTATAAAGAAAATTATACATATATATGTTATATTCAAAAGTATGAGAACACAGAGATACAAAGCACATTGTGAAAACAGCCAGGAAAAACCAGCAGTGGAAAGTGATACGAATGATACCTTCTGCAAAGCCAACTGATTTGCAATAGAGGCACCAAAGCAATTGAAGGAACCAAAGAAAATCCTTTCAACAAATCCAGGTGGACTACCAGGTATATCCAAGCTTTTTTTCTTCTCTGCTGCATGTTAGAAAAAGAGTTTTCTGGGGTCACACATTAAATACACAAACACTAGCAGAAACTCATGAGAAAAGAAAAAAAAGGCCTGCATAATTTTTGTGTTATTTGCCGCCACAGATACTCAAAAGTCCTTACATAATCTGAATGGATATCCGAACATACCTAATACTATAAAAAATCTGAACTGAATTTCAAACTGTAAAGTGTCTAGAAGAAAACACTTGAGAGCCAATAATACCGATGTTCAAGAATAAGAATTTTCATTCTTTACAATAGTTACAAATTTTAATAATTTTTTTATTTACAATAGTTCAAAACTGGAAACAATCCAAATGACCTCAATATAAGAATGAATACACACTTTCTGGCATATTCACACAATGGAACACCATTCAGCAATAAAAAGGAACAAACTCTTTATACACAAAGAACATGGAGAATCTAAATGATATTATACTGAGCCAAATAAACCACCCCCCAAAGTTATTTCTGTATGATTTAATTTATACAAAGTTCTAGAATAGGCAAAATTAATCTACAGAAAACAAAAAAATGGAAAAAGTAGCTGCCTTGGGATGGGGCTTCCCAGCTGAATGGTAAAGATCATATACTGATGCTGTAATGCACTGCCTCATTTTCCCTTTTTAGCAAAGAAGAACTTTATCTTCAGCTCCTGGGAGTACTTCCAGCAGAAAGCCAACAGTGTTTGTCCTCTATGGGTATTGTGATTTCCTAAGCTGAAGAAAAAATTTCTCTTCTTAAAGTCATACTTCTTTCTAGGGATGGCTTATATCTAGGCATTGATAACATGGGGATCTACAGGTGCCCAGCCCTGTATCCCAACTTGAGATAGCTCTGATGGGTTACTGTAGCTTCAGAAATCTCTAGCATTGCAGTTCAACTTTCCACTGTCCCAAACTGTTTCCTTCCCATCCATTCCCATATATGTGACTCTCAAGAGCATTTCCTAACAAAGTGGTTCTTAATTATGATTCCTGGACTAGCAGTATCAGCATACCTGGGAACAAGTTAGAAATGAATATTTTGGGAGTCCCAATCCAGACCTACTGAATCAGAAAGCAGAACTCTTATCTACATATAAAGAGCTTCTTATCCACTTTTTGTCCCTCACTCTTAAATATACTCAGATGGGTAAGACAACTGGGATAAATCCTAATATGAAAGATAGAACACTCCCCTTAAGAAAGGAGGTAAACCCTTGCTTGGAAGAGATAAGACCATGCCCCACCCCCCCAAAAAAAATCAAGGAGAAGGGAGTGGAGTAAGATGGCAGAACAGCAACCACCATGATCCTCCCTCTATACCAATACCAACTTCAACCACTATCCACCCAAGGAAGCACGTACAGAACTAGAATTTGAGTGAGTTACCACAGCACCTGGTTTTAACATTATACCAAGGAAAAAAGGACTGAAGAAGGCAGGAGACACAGTCTTGCATTCCATATGCCACCCTTCCCCAACGCCCCAGCAATACAGTAGGCCAAGAAGATAAAGAAGTGATTGTGGCACTTTGCGTTGGAACTCAGGGACACCCTGTCACAAGGGAACACAGCACAGGGCAGAATTGTGCCAGCACCCCTGGAGGAAACAGACATTAGGACCAGTCTGCCCAGAGAGAAATACTGCAAACCAAAAACTAAGTCTGGCTAGCCCCACCACTCACTTAAAAAAAAAAAGCGACCTGGGTCCTTGAATAAATTCTTTAAGGCAGTCAGGCACAAAGCTTGCAGTCTTCTGGCATCTCCTAGAGCCCTGCTGGCTCAGAGCCAGAGGAGTGAGGTGCACATGACCCAAAGAGACACCACAGGCAGCAGACAAGCTAGTGCCTGTGTCACCCCTTCCCCCAACTCCAGGCAGTGCAGCTCAGGGAAAGTATTCTTCCACGTGGGTAGAGGAAAAGACTTCATTCAGAGGACTTTGCTTTGTAATCTGGGTACCAGCTCAACCACAGTAAAATTAAGTACCAAGCAAACTCCTGAAGCCCCTGATTCCAGGCCTTAGTTTCTGGATGGCATTTCTAGACAGATCATGGGCCAGAAGCAAACACCCTGCCCAGAAAGAAAATACGCAGTCCAGGTAGGATTCACCGCCTGCTGCCTAAAGAGCCCTGTGGTTTGAATAAACATCAGAGATAGTCAGGCAACAGTCATCATTGACTTTGGGTGAAACTGGTCGGGCTTCAGGTATGACCTGGCAGAGTCAAAGCTGTAGTGACCTTGAGGACGTGCCACATCACTCCTCCCCCACCTCCAATAGCCTAGCAAAGAGAGTGAGAGAAAAAGAGTAAGAAACTCTGCCTGATAAGTCAGTGAATTCTCCTGTATCTTACCCAAGTCCACCAAGGCAGTATCACTAGGAGTTTGCAAGAGTGACGGCATTACTGGGTTTGGGGCACCCTCAAAACTGATATGGCTGTAGTGACCAAAGACTTAGATCACAACACTCAGTTTCCTTCGAATACGTGGAAACAGATTCAAACAAGTCCCAACTGTGAAGACTGAAATAAATACCTAACTCTTCAATGCCCAGAAGTTGATGAACATCTATAAGCATCAAGAACATCCAAGAAGACATGACCTCAACAAATGAACAAATAAGACACCAGTGACCAATATTGGAGTGATAGAAATATGTAACCTTTCAGACAAAGAATCTGAATTATTAATAACTGTCGTGAAGAAGCTCAATGGTGGTGCCCATCACTGGGTAGGGTGATGGCCACATACACCAAGGCTGGACAGTTCGAACCCGGCCTAGGCCATCTAAAAAAACAATGACAACTGCAGCAAAAAATTAGCTGGGCGTTGTGGCAGGTGCCTGTAGTTCCAGCTACTTGGGAGGCTGAGGCAAGAGAATCTTTTAAGCCCAAGAGTTTGAGGTTGCTGTGAGCTGTGATGCCAGGGCAGTCTACCCAGGGTAACAGCTTGAGACTCTGTCTCAAAAAAAAAAAAAAAAAAAGAAGAAGAAGAAGGAGAAGCTCAATGAACTTCAAGACAACACAGAGAAGTAATCAGAAGCCTATAAAAGAAATTTAATGGAGAGTTTGAAATAATTTTCTTCTTTTTTTTTTTTTTTTTTTGAGACAGAGCCTCAAGCTGTCACCCTGGGTAGAACGCCATGGCATCACAGCTCACAGCAACCCCCAACTCCTGGGCTTAAGTGAGTCTCCTGCCTCTGCCTCCCAAGTAGCTGGGACTACAAGAGCCCACCACAACGCCCGGCCATTTTTTGGTTGCAGCCGTCATAGTTGTTTGGCAGCCGGGCTGGATTCAAACCCGCTAGCTCAGGTGAACATGGCTGGCGCCTTAGCCGCTTGAGCCATAGGCGCCGAGCCAGCTTGAAATAATTTTAAAGCTTCAAGTAGAAATTATGGAGGTAAAAAAATCATTCAATAAACTGAAATACATATTCAGAGTCTATCAACAGCAGAAGAAATAGTGAGCATAAAGACAGGCTATTTGAAAACACCACAAACAGAGGAGAAAATAAGAATGACATACGCCTATAAGATCTAGAAAATAGCCTCAAAAAGGCAAATTTAGGAGTTACTGGCCTTAAAGGGGAAGCAAAGAGAGAAAGAGAGATAGATAAAGATAGATAAATATTGGGGTAGAAAGATTATTCAAAGAAAAAATAACAGATCTGTTCAAACCTGGAGAGACAGATAACAATATTTAAGTACAGGAAGGTCGTAAAACACCAATTAGATATAACCCAAACAAGGCCATCTCAAGGCATTTAATTTAAATTAAGTACTCAAAGATCACAGATTTTAAAAAATGTCCTAAAGGAGGCAAGAAAAGGAGGAAAAAATAACATAAAAGAGCTCTGAATATGGCAGAGTTCTCAGTGGAAATCTGGAGCATGACATTCAAAATGATGAAGGAAAAAAAAACACAAAAACTTAACCCTGCATATCCTTCAAAACTTCTTTCATACATGAAGAAGAAATAAATACTTTTCCAGACAAACAAAAGCTAGAGGATTTTATCAACACCACACCAGTCCTACAAGAAATGCTAAAAAGAGTTCTTCATTATGAAAGCAAAGGATGTTAATAAAACTCACCGGTAACAGTAAGTACACAAATATTGAATTCTCTATTGTTGTCAGTATGGTATATAAACCACTTACATCTTGAGTGGGAAAACTAAAAGACTCTCCCATCAAAACACAGAGTGGCTGAATGAATAAAAAAAAAACAAAACCCAACTACATGTTGTCAACGATAAATCCATTTCAACTACAAAGACACATATAGACTAAAAATAAAGAAAAGAAAAAAATATTCAATGTAAATATAAAACAAAAAATGGCAGAAGGAGCTATACTTTAATCAAATAAAACAAATTTCAAGACAAAAATTATAAAAAGAAACAAAGAAGGACATTACATAATGATAAAAGGGTCAATTCAGCAAAGAGGACATAAGAATTCAGACTACAGGGTGTCCAGAGAGCTATCCTAAAGTTGTCATACATAGGGAAAATGTGAAATTGTAGCTAATCTACCTTTATTTCTAAAATATTCATTATGAAATTTTTTAAAGACCTGACAAAACATGTAAAGAATATTTTGAAAGTATTTTATAAAATTTTGTAATGAATATTTTAAAAATGAAGGTACTTTAACTACAATTTCACATTTTCCCTATGTATGCTGACTTTGGGGGTGACCTTCGGGAAATGCTGCATATGTGTTCCCAACTCTGGAACATCCAGATATAAAATTCTTATCAGAACCATAAAGAGAGACCCCAATATGATAATTACTAGAGACCGCAACACTCACGTTTAATATTGGACAGGTCATCCAAACAGAAAATCAATAAGAACATGTCAGATCTAATCTGCACTATACAGCAAATGGGTTTAATAGATATTTACAAAATGTTTACCCAATCTCTGCAGAATACATGTTCTTTTCCTCATCTCCTGGATCATTCTCAAGGACAGACCATATGTTAGGCTGTTTGGCCACAAAACGAGTCTTAAAAAAAAAACAACAAAACTGAAACCTTATCAAGTATTTTCTCTGACTACAATGGAATGAAATTAGAAATCAAAGACAAGAACAACACTGGAAACTATAGAAACACATGGAAATTAAACAACATGCTGTTGAATTACCAGTGGGTCCATGAGGAGGTTAAGAAAGAAATAAAAAAAACCTCAAAACACATGAACATTAAAATGTATCAAAACCTATGGAAAATCAGGAAGTGGAGCAATAAAAGGAAAGTTTATAGAAAACCAGAAAGGCTTAGAAAAAACAACCTAACAATGTACTTTAAAGAACTAGATAAATAGGACCAAAGCAAACTCCCAATTAGCAGAAGACATAAAAGAGATCAAAGAAGAAATAAATAAGATTGAAACCAAATATACAAAAGATCAAGGAAAAGAAAAGTTGTTTTTTAAAGATAAATAAAATTGACAAACTTTAGCAAGACTGAGAAAAAAAGATAGAAGACCTAAATAAATAAAATGAGAAGATGAAAAAGAAACATTACAACTACTACTGCAGAAATACAAAGGATCATTAGAGACTACAATGAACAATTACATGCCAAGATTTGGAAAACTAAAAGAAATATCTAAGCTCCTACACTCATGCAACCTGGGGAATTCTCCATTCAGAGAAGAAATAATACCAATCCTACTTATACTATTCCAAAAAATTGAGGAGAAGGGAATATATCCTGTTATCACCCTAATATCAACACCAAAGACACAACAGAAAAAGAAAACCACAAGTCACTATCTCTGATGAACACAAACACAAAAGTACTCAACAAAGTACTAGCAAAATGAATTAAAAATGAATTCAACAACACATTAAAAACATTAGTCATTGACCTAACCTAACAAATGCAACCTTATCATTTGTACCCTCATATTAATCAGAAATTAAAAAAAAGTATTCATCGCCTAGTGGGATTCATCTCAGGATGCAAAGATGGTTCATATATGTTAACCAATCAATGCAATACATTATATCAACAGACTGAAGGACAAAGACCATATGATCACATGAATGCTGAAAAAGCATTTGATAAAATTTAATACCCCTTCATGATAAAAACTCAAAAACCCATAGACAGTAGGAACATACCTCAATACCATAAGAGCCATATATGACAGACCCATAGTTAGTATCATATTGAACGGGGAAAAACTGAAAGCTTTCCCTCTAAGATCTGGAATAAGAAAAAGATGCTCTTGCTCTCACAACTATTGTTCAACATAGTGCTGGAAGTTCTAGCTAGAGCATTCAGATAAGAAAAAGAAATACAGAGCACACAAATTGGAAAGGAAGACATCAAATACGCCTGTTTGAAAATGATTATGATCATATACCTAGAGAAACCTAAGACGACACACACAAAAACCTATTAGAATTAATTTTTAACAATTCAGTAAAACTGCAGGATACAAAATCAACACGCAAAAATCAGTAGCATTTCTATATGCCAACAGGAAACAATGTGTATAAGAAACTAAGAAAGTAATCCTGTTTACAATAGCTACAAATAAAATACCTAGAAATAAATATAAACAAAGAAGTGAAAGATCTCTGTAATGAAAACTATAAAACACTGACAAAAGAAATTGAAGAGGACACAAAGAAATGGAAAGATATTCCATTCTCATGGATTGGAAGAATCAATATTGTCAAAATGCCCACTATTCCCAAGAACTCTACAGATTCAATGTAATCCCTATCAAAATACGAATACCATTGGGGAAATGCTTCAGGGCATTCGTCTGGGCAAGGACTTCTTGAGGAATACCCTCAAAGCACAGATAACCAAAATTGGACAAATGGAATCACATCGAACTAAAGCTTCTGCATGGCAAAGGAAACATAAGAGAAGACACAACAATGGGAAAACACAAAAATGATCAGCAAGCATAATTAAAAAATGCTTGATATCATTAGTCTTCAGAGAAATGTGAGTCAAACCTACGAGATATTGTCTCAGCACAGTTAAAATGGCTCTTATCAAAAAGATGAGCAATAATAAATGCTGGCGAGGATGTGGAGAAAGGGGCACCCTCACCCACATTCATGGGAATGTAAATTAACATAACCTCTATGAAGAATGGAATGGAAGGTCCTCAGAAACCTAAAACATAGAACTACCATATGATCCAGCAATATCACTACTAGGTAAATAAGTAAAAGGAGGAATTCAGTATATCAAGAAGATATCTGTACTCATACATTTATTGCAGCACTAGTCTCAATAGCCAAGATTTGAGATTTGAAATCAAATTAAGGGCCCACCAACAGATAAACAGATAAGAAAATTATGGCACATATTCACAATGAAATATTACGTAGCCATAAAAAGAAAGAGATCCTGCTACCTGGAACAAAATGGATGGAAATGGAACTGAAGAACATTATACTACCTGAAATAAGCCAGGCACAGAAAGACAAATCTCACATGTTCTCGCTCATATTAAAAACAATTGATCTCATAGAGATGGAAAGTACCAAAAACTGGGAAATGTAGTGGGAAGTAGGATAATTGGGGATGGTTAATGGGTACAAAATTATAGTTAGATAATTAGAGTGAACAATATTTGATAGCATAGCAAAGTAACTATGATCAATAACAAGTTAATGTATTGGTATAAATACTTGAAGTGATGAATACTGCAATTACCCGACTTAATTAAGTCACATTGTGTGCCTGTGTCAAAACATCAACATGGACCCTACAAATATATACAACTATTATGTACCCATAGCAATTACAAATTAAAAATAGGCTCGGCGCCTGTGGCTCAAGGGACTAAGGCGCCAGCCACGTACACCTGAGCTGGCGGGTTCGAATACAGCCCGGACCGGCCAAACAATAATGACGGCTGCAACCAAAAAATGGCCGGGCGTTGTGGCGGGCGCCTGTGGTCCCAGCTACTTGGGAGGCGGAGGCAGGAGACTCAACTTGAGCCCAGGAATTGGGGGTTGCTGTGAGCTGTGATGCCACGACACTCTACCTAGGGTGACAGCTTGAGGGTCTGTCTCAAAAAAATAAATAAATAAAAATAAAAAATAATTCTAACAGCTAGGGTGGATAGGAAGGTGGTCTGAGTGTAATGTGATAGTTTTTTGTTATTTTGTTTTTTTTTTCAAATAAACAACCAGAAGTCCCAGCGGTCCATTCTTTCCCCTTTAGGCAAGGCCTATGTCTCGGTAACCTGTTTCTTAAGTCTAGCACTTTTAGCTGTTACATTTTAGGCAATTATAAATATGTGGTCAACATAAGGAGGGATAGAAGAAAGTAAAAGGAGAGAGAAGGAAGCATGGTCTTTGGTGCAGACTAGATCTCAGACCCATAAAAGTGAAAGGGTATTAAAACAAGTTCAGGGGGTATATTAAGGAAAGATGGGGTTTCCAGAATGCTGGAGGCAAAGATGATGGTCATGTACAACTGGGCATAGACTCTGCTTTCTCCTTCCCAGGATAAGAATATGGCACTACTGGTGGTGAATTAGTTCACAGTCCAGAAAATTGTGACATGTTATGTATCATTTATTATTTTAAGTTTTTGTATAATGTTCATTAAAGCCTAATTGACAACTTCATACAGCAACTTAGATGAATCTTTCTTGTAGGGAAGGTGGCTAAATGCATCAGAGGAAAGATAGAATGATGGAAAAGGTGTTTAATTATATACCAGATTTGTTACCATTCAGAATATAGGGAGTCTCTGGGTTACGAACCAGATAGGTTCTATAGGTTTGTTATTAAGTTGAAATTTGTATGTAATTTGGAACAGATGCATATACCTATTACCTGTAATAGTCTCCATTTGTTAGATTTGTACTTAAGTTGGTAAGTCAGATGTTTGTAACTTGGGAACTTACTCTAATAGCATCCAATTCTAAGTGCAAGTTGACATAGTCAGGTGTTTGTAAGTTAAGGACTGCCTGTAGTCATGTAGGGTCTATATTTGTAATTAAGTTCAAATGGGGGAGGGCAGAGACAATGAAAAACAAAGAAAATGAATGAGACCTAGGAAGACTTCTGCCTAAGTGGCCCTTAAAAGAAAAATAGCTCCCTACAGCAACATTATGATGTCTAGTTCAGTACAGTCAAAGAAGTATGTTTCATTAAAATGAAAGAGCTTAGCCTCCCAATAGAAGGATTAACACCGCCTATAAAGCACTCTTGCCAAAACACTGAACCGTGTGCTTAACTACCTGCCAATTATAGGACAGAGAAGGAAGGAAAATATGCTAAACAGCACCATAAGGATGAAATCAGTAAAATCCTTACTGGGAGACTCAATAGGACAAATAATCCAGTTTCTTCAATAAATAAAAAACAGCAAGAAAAAATTTAAAGGAGTCCTATAGATTAAGAGATATCAGCAAACATCAGTGTAAGGATACAATTCAAACAAACTGTAAAATGGCGTGCCTGGGGTTTCCTTCAAAATTACCAATGAAGAATTATAGCTGGGGTTTTATGTAAATGAGATTGGCTATAAAACTAAATGTTAAGTTGAATAATAAAGATATGAGGGTTCATTGTATTTTCTCCCTTTTTGTATACTACTGAAGTTTTTCACAGTAACATTTTAAAAAGGGGAATTGCTTAATGGAAACTTTCCATGTGGTCCTAGAACTAAGAGACTAGTTTGAGACCTTTTGATGTTGATTTAAACGATGAAACAGTTAAGCTTTACAAGAGAAGACTATATAGAAAACTTAGAATCACAGATTCAGTCACCGTAATCAATGTCTGCTGAGGAAATGTCAATGTTTAAGCAAATACTGAATCATTTTTACATTTTAATGAGTTATTTTCCCTTTTTGCTATCCTTCCATAAATACGCATCTTTTATTATATGATTGCTGGTTGCTCCAAATGCTGAATTTTACCATTATAACATTTACCAATTTGCTCTACCGGTATTTGGAGGAGGCAGGGTACTGAACAGATTTTGCTCTTCTCTTTAGTCCCAATCTAAAGAGAAGATTGGGACTATATTTCCCCAGTTTTTTTTTTCCAGTTCAAAGATAGATAGGTAGATAATGAAAGTTCAAAGAATCAAAAGGATTCAACTGTGTGGCAAAATAATAGGCTTTTGCTTATATAATATACTTCTTAAAGTTAAAAAGAAATCTTCAAGTAAACTTATCTATTAAGAAACATCATGGTATATACAGCAGGAAAAAAAGGAAGAATTCCAATTTGGGAATGAGCAGCTATATGCCCTTAATTTAGGTGAACCATTTTTTCCCTGAGGAATACTACACTTCCTTCAGAATTGTTTTTAAAGATTAAACAAGATAAATTATACAAAAGCCATATTGTAATATCAAGTATGTAATAGATTCTTAATATTTACTACATGAAACTACATCTAGTCTAACCTTTCATTTACAGATAAGAAAACTAATGATCAACAAAATTAAATGATATCTGTAAAGTTACACTTTTTTTTTCTGCTTCCCAGGCTAGGGTCCTGTGCCTCCTCGAACTAAAGAGATCTTCTTCCCACTTCAGCCTCCTGAGTAGCTGAGATTACAGGTACATGCCATCATACCTAGGTAATTTTTTAATTTTTTGTAGAGACAAACTCTGACTATATTACCTAGGCTGGTCTCAACTTCTGACCTCAAGTGATCCTCCCACTTATTCCTCCCAAAGTGCTGGGATTATAGGCATGAGCCACCATGCCCAACTCACAAAATGATTTTGATTTGGCCTCACTACCCAGTAAAAATGCTGCTATGGACATACTATATTTGATAATCATGCCCATTTTTTACACTGGGATTACAGTCAAAAAGAATATTTTGTATAGTAGTCTCACCACGTTGGAACTTCTTTACAAAAACAATATATATTGTCAGACAGTGAGATGGAAGAAGATTCTGGCTAGCCCCAACTCACACACTCTTTACTAAACTTCAATGCCCTCTAGTGCTGATACTGTAGATATAGCTACAGGTTCCAAATGCAGGCATGACAGGCCTATACAAGTAACAGTCCTCATAAAAATAATGAAATGAAACATGAGGTATGTGCATGCAAACAGAACCCCATCTGTAATGACGACTGCTTTCTCTGGAGGTGAGATTCTGAGGCTTTACTGTCTTAGAAAACTTTTAAAAAGCTTTTTAAATTTTTCAAATTGTTTAAACTTTTATAAACATATCAAATTTTTAAAAATAAGCTAAAACACAGGGCCAAATAACATCATTGGATACTTCAGTGAGGAAAATAACTCTTCTTTCCCTACTGCATAGTTTCAGAAGAATAGTCATACAGCCATGCAGGTTGTTATCTTCTGATGTTACATTATGAAAAAGCAAGGTCAGAGGTAGAGCAAATCTTTAAATTGAAAAAAAAAAAGAGAGAGAGAATAAGATAAGTGATCTCATTTTCTTTGTACCTAGGTGTCACCAATAGGTGATCTGCTATGTATGGTCAGGTTGTTTTTATATTGAAGAGCATTAAAACAATACACAGAATTCATTATTAGAGATTACAAAAGAAGCGAAGAAGGAAACCAAGATGACAATGGCTATAGAGGACTGACTTTAAAATGAGATTTCCGCTAAGATGGCAACTTCAGGCAATGATGCTTGATGTGCAGATAGAGACTATGCTAATGTCTCATCTAAATTAATATAAGAATATTTCTTAAAATTATAGTTGACATGGCTCATAGGTACACTTATGAGATGGTACGTACATTCTTTTCTAGGGTTTGTTAGGACAATAAAGGGTACCTATCCCAAATCTGATCCAAAAAATGAAGTCACACAGTTCAATGTCCAATTGTCCTCCACTTAAACCCAAGAATCACAGAACTTGTCTCATAAAGGCAAAAAATATGAAAATCAATTTGATAGCTAACACTACAACTCTCTCCCACAAAGCAGTAAGAAAATCAAAGATAGAAAGAAAACCTAACCTAAACTGTTTCAAAGTAGAAGGCTGTCTATCTTAAGAAGATCAAAGAATTATAAATTAATCTCCTCAATGTTCAAATGATGCTTCACAGAGGAAAAGATATATTTAAGGGTAGAATAGTTACCAATGGAAATAGTAAGAAAGATCTAGTTTTCATCTTTCTCCCTGTGCCTAAAGCATGATTCCACATAGGAATGTCTGCTAATAATCTCTCCTTGGGATGCTTCAAAGAGATTTATGAAATTAAAAATCATTTGTTCTTAGGCCAAAGAAGAAAATTATTTGTTCTTAGGCCACCCCCCCCCCCCCCCCCCCACCAACCCATAAAAACAAAATTTTTAACGGGGCCAAAAAATTTAAAAAAAACTGAATAATGATGGTTGGTGTCAGACCAATAATTTAATTGG
>CAUYRH010183662.1:0-10368 GCA_963574655.1 Perodicticus potto
GGTCCTGAACTCCTGGCTTCAAATGTTCCTCCCACCTCAGCCTCCCGAGTTGCCTGGAGTATAGGTGTGAGCTACCATACCTAGTTTTATTAGCTTTTGATTCAAAGTGAAAGACCTGATTCTTCATTTGAATACTTAGAGGTTGTTATTCTGTAAAAAATGCCATATTTGTGAAGCACAATAAAGCAAAGCACAATAAAATAGTTACAGGTATCCCTGTATTTTCAGCCATTATATACTGTGGTTTTATCTATTCTCTGTGTATTCAGATCTCCAGTGAAGGGATCTTTTGCCTTTCATGTCTGCCACAACAAAGTGCATAATAGCTTGGAATTATGTGCTTGTTAAAGAAATCCTGATGTATTACCTATAGACAGTTCCCGTTTGTTTCCTAATCTGTAATTTCTACTTTTATCATGCAGAGATCTTCACATACTTCTGCTATATATGAACGTTGTGACTATAAATATGTGTACTTGTTTAAATGTGTATACGTATATAAAAATCTATGGTCTAGAACCATACATATGTAAATAAACAATCTTTGGTTAGAAAAAAATGGATAATTGTATTTATTTTATAAAATATGATTGCACTTTTGGAGTTTTTTAATGATCTTGAGCCATATTATTTTGAATATCTTTAACGGTGATAAGAATTTATTCTTTCATGGGGAATTTGTAGTCTTAAATCACCAAATGTTACTAGGAACTAAGTCTATTGCTTTTTATTATCTAGTTTTCAGCGTTGTATCTTAAAGCTTTTTAAAGTAAATTACAGATCTAGTGAAATCTGTGGAATACAGTTGAGCCATCCCTGAAAGAACAAGAATAACGGAGTTCTGACTACTGGATGTGGAAAGGGCAAATTGCAGCACCATGTTATTTTCGAAAACCTCATACTGAGACTAGTGTCAGATGTGCTTTTGTAGCAGGGTAATTTAAGTTGTCCTAAAATGGCTTATATTTAGAAGTTCACTATTTTTATTTTTCTGTGTCAATGTATGCCTTTCAACTAAGGAATTCAAACTGCTACTCTCTGATTTACATTTATATGCAAATTATGCTAGTCCCTGCTGCTGTCCAGTATGCATCAGTGTTTCTTCTTCACCCCAGTCAATAAGTTCTGCTTCCTTTTTAAAGTCACACTGCTGCATTTGCCCCCCCAACCCAGCTTAAGCTTGATTTCTTCTTGGATCTTACTTTCTACTTATTGATACTTGACATTTTTATAAGGCATCTAGAATGTAAGATTGTGTCACAAAAAGCTATTTTTACTTTATAGGAAAACAGTGAAAAATAACTAAATTTAAAAATAATTATTTTAGGCTTGGCACCCATAGTTCAATGATTAGGGCACCGACCACATAGGTTCGAACCTAGCCTGGGCCTACTAACCAACAATGACAACCACAACAAAAAAATATCCGGGCGTTGTGATGGGCGCCTGTAGTCCCAGCTACTTGGGAGGCTGAGGCAAGAGAATCACTTGAGCCCAAGAGTTTGAGGTTGCTGTGAGCTGTGTGACGCCACAGCGCTCTACTGAGGGCAACAAACTGAGACTCTGTCTCTAAAACAAAAAATTAATTAATTAATTAAGAGATACATAAATACATTTGAATGAAAAAATATGGGGAATAATATGTACCTTATACGGTTGTTATGAATATTAAGTAAAATACTAAATGTAAAACACACTTAGCTATACAGAGAGGGGAAGAAGAACATTGTAGACAGAGACTAGCATATGTTACGTTCCTGAGGAACTTGTCATGTTCTAGGAATTGAAGGAAGGCCAGTAGGTAAAGTAAGGTAAATGAGGAAAAAGGAATGAAATGAAATGGGCACAAGAAGCAGTGTCTAAGTCGTGTAGCCTCTTACTGGCCATGATAAGCTTTTATGTATTTATTTTTTTTTGACACAGAGTCTCAAGCTGTCACCCTGGGTAGAGTGCCGTGGCGTCACAGCTCACAGCAAACTCAAACTCTTAGGCTTAAGCGATTCTCTAGCCTCAGCCTCCCAAGTAGCTGGGACTACGGCACCCGCCACAACGCCTGGCTAGTTTTTGGTTGTAGTTTGTCCAGAGCTGGATTCAAACCCAGCTCTGGTGTATGTGGCTGGCGCCCTACCCACTTGGTGCTGAGCCGATGAGCTTTTATTTTGTTGAAGTGTAAAGAGGATCCATAGAAGGGCTCTCAGTGGAAGAATAGGGTGATTGTATTCACATTTTAAGATCATTTTTGCTGCTTTGAGGAGGACATTCTGGAAGGAAGCAAGGGTAGAAACTAGTTTGGAAACTGGTACAATCATGATGGGGGTCTGGACCAGAGCACTAACAATAAAAATGGAGATAAAAGGATAAAGTGTGCAGGTATATTTGACAGCTTGCTGGAAATGATGGACAAGAACAACTCCTGGGTTTGCCTTGAGCAACTAGGGGAAGGTGGTGAGTCAGTTACTGCAGAGGGAATATAGAGCCAGAGGAAGAGATTTTACAGAAAAATCAAGAGTTTTGTTCCCAATAAATTCAGTCTCCCAAGTCTGTGACTATATAAGGGGAGATCTCGTTAATCAAACATTTGGTGTTCTACTCTGGGTCTCAGGAGAGGTTTGGGTTAGAAAGCTGAGGGGCTGGAGACTGATGCCAGATGGCAGTATCTTGAGAAGGAGGAAACAGGCAGTGCGGACAAACTGAAACATGGCTTAAGGGGAGCCCACGAATGGGGCAGTAGCTGGAAGGCTATGTGGTTATCAGAGAGTTTGGAATGTTTAAAGGTGAGAATCATTAGCGTGTTTGCATGATGAGCTGATACATGTGTATGTCCTCATATAGAGGTGAGAGGAAGTGCTGTAAGAGAGACGCTGTTGAGGGAGAAAGCCAGAGGGATACAAGATGGCAGCATCGGGGGAAGGGATGGCTTTGGAAGAAAGGAGGAGGTGGTAAAACAGAGTTCTATAAATTCCATGATGAGAGGATGAGAGGGTTAAGAGTAAGAGTTGCCCATGTGAAATACGTGCACTGGGCAGGGCTTTCCATGCAGGGGGAGATTAAATGAAAGGCAAGGAAGCATGCGGCAGTATACCACATTCAAGGGACTGTAACAGGTTGGGTGTGTCTGAGTAGGGGCGGCAGGTGCTGAGGGTGATAAGCTGGAGAAGTGGATAAGAATGAACTCATGGAAAGCTTTTTTGAAATTCTTTTTGCAACAGAAGTCTTTAAATTAGTAACAGTTAGCTTTGATTTTAGAAGATTGGAATGGATTTAGATTTGGAGTGGATGGGGGAAGCTGGTTAGGAACTATTGTAATAATCCATGTGAGATGACAAAGATCTCAATTAGGACCAAGGGGATAAAGGAGAGAAGATGGACTTGAGAGGCCTTACGACAGTTCAGTTGTATAACCTACCGGTTGATTTTATGGAATTTTGTAGTTGAGGATGATTCTTAGCCCTCTGGTTCTACTGACTGGTATATTAACTGGTGCCAGTTTCTCAAGAAAAGGAATAACAGTGTTGTGTTTGCTGTATCTGTGGGTTGTCTGAGTAAAGACATCTAATAAGTCTGCTTGGGGAGTGAGCATCAGGAGGGAGGGAGGCCTGTTGCTCTGTTGCTGCTTAAATGTGTTACTGTTTAATTCTGAACCTTATAAAGATTTGCATGTTTGGGTTCAGACTACTCCTAATTTAGGGTTATATTGAGAGAGTATTAAAAAAAATATTCCCACAAAAGCTTGATGATACATTATCAGAATCCTAAAACTAGTAATACTTTATGAAATCATGTGGTTGCCCCTAATACTTTTCTTTCTTTCTTTTTTTTCTTTTTGTTTTTGAGACAAAGTCTCGCTCTGTCACCTTGGGTAGAGTGCCGTAGCATCATAGCTCACAGCATCCTCAAACTCTTGGGCTCAAGAAATCCTCTTGCCTCAGCCTCCCAAGTAGCTGGGACTAGAGGCTCATACCACCACATCCGGCTGATATTTTATTTTTTTGTAGAGACATGATATCTCTTTGGCCGAGGCTGGTCTCAAACTGTTGGCCCAGTCAGTCCTCCTGCTGCAACCTTCCAAACTGCTAGGATTATAGATGTCAGTCACAGCTGCTAACTTAAAGAAGTATTTTGATAGAGAATTAATTCTAGTATGTTTTTAAGTGGATATATTTTTCTCAATTTGATGTAGTTTCACTTAAGACAGCATTGTAGTAGCCATTATCTAAATTTGGAGAACTTCTACATGTATTCATTTATTGAAATTTGCATCTGTTTTAAGACATGCTTTTTTTCATCTTAGTAAGAAATTACATTTTTAGAAATAAAACTCACATGAACTGCCTTAATCTGAAGATGATTATTTTATTATCAGTAATCGCCTGTGTTGTGTTTAATACCATAACATGTATTCAGATTTTTTGTTTGACTTATTGATGCGATTCTTTTCACTTTGCGCATATTGGAACATTGTTTGAATCAGTGTTATATTTTCTTTCTTTTTTTTTAGACAGAGTCTCACTTTGACACCCTAGATAGATTGCTATGGTGTCACAGCTCATAGCAACCTCAAAAAGCGATTCTCTTGCCTCACCTTCTCAAGTAGCTGGGACTATAAGAGCCCGCCAAAATGCCCAGCTATTTTTAGAGATGAGATCTTGCTCTGGCTCAAGCTGCTCTCAAACCTATAAACTCAGGCAGTCTACCTGAGTCTCGGCCTCCCAGAGTACTAGGATTACAGCCGTGAGCCACCACGCCTGGCCCAGTGTTATCTTTTTTATGTTTTCAAATTGTGAACACACTTTACTGATTTATTGTTTCGATAGTGCACCATCAAATCCTGAAAATTTGAAAATTGCAGTTTGTAAAAGAATTCATTGTACAATTAATAGCAAACTATTGCTAATAATTTATTGCAAGTGTGATGGATTTAAAAAATGAATCAATATGGCATAGCCAACATGTTGTGACTATGGCACAAATTCCTCTGACACAGTTCTTTTTAGTTCCAAATACCTGAACCAATTCCTCAATGCCCTTTCTTCCTACTACACAATATTTTGTTCACATAGTGCGTCATGATATCATTTGGCTTTCATTAAAGCACCAATACAGTTGTAAACACAAACACCAGTGCAAGCTCTAAAAACGTTCCATGAAGAAGTGACAATTCAGATGTTGTAGACTCAGCAGTGCTATTTAGTAGAACTTTCTGTGATGATGAAAATGTTCTATTCCTGTGCTTTTGCTTTCCAGCAGGACAGCCACTAGGTACACACAGCTATTGAGCATTTAAAACATGGAAATAAGTACTAAAAAATTTAATTTTTATGTAATGTTAATTAATTTAGATAGGCACATATGACCTGTGGCTACCACATGGGATAGCACAGATCTAAAGTAGTGTTTATCAAACTCTAATGTGCCTGTGAATCACCTGGGGATCTTGTTAAAATCCAGATTATGATTTAGTAAGTCTGGGCTGAGTCTGTGATTGTGCATTTTTAATTAGGGCTATGGGGTTGCCGATGCTTCTAGACTGGGGACAATACTTTGAGCAGCATGTTATCTAGAATATATATGCTCATATTCATTTGCTGTAGATCGTTACCTAAAAGGAAAAACCAAATTTTAAACTTTCCATAGAACTCTAAGATTTTTCAGGGGTCCTTGTGCCCCAATTTAAGAACCCTGTTCCAGTGTGTTACGGTGACAGTGTATATAGCGGCAAAGCATCCAGCCAGAGAGGTTTAGTGAGCTTTCCTGAGGGATTACTGGGGGATGTGTGAGAAGTGAATTTACCATTGTGCTTGTCATGTAAGATTAAAAAGAATGTTTGGGTAAAGACATCTGTTTCAACTTTCCCACTCTTAAAAAAACAATGTAAGCTTTGTCTCCTACAGGTTTTGTGTGCGAAGCTGTATGGAAATCTGAAATACTACCAATCACACCTTTATAGTACAGTGGTGCCACCCGATGGTAAGCTTTCTTATCATTTCTTTGATTCAGATGCTAATTGTTTGCTTTTTTCCAAATTAAGTGAGTGCTATGAATTTTTAATAAAATAGGCTTGTTTTGCACTGTCTCCATCCTACCCACCCCCTGGTTAGGTTTAGGTCCTCCCTTTTCTGTTCCCACAATCTCTGCTGTCTTCTGTCAGATTTTCACTCCAGTAATCAGAGAAGTTAGAGATGAATAAGAAATGTGCATGGGAAGACTTTATAAACAGATGATTATGATACGGTGTAGTACATGCTACAGTGAAATGTTAGAGAATGGTAGACGGCATGTAAACTGTAGTGCGTGTATTATGAAGGCACTATGCATACAACACAGACTCTTACATGGAAAGGACTTCAGAGTATTGTGAACTTCATGTCTAAGCATTCCTTTGAGAATTCCTATATTTAACAATTTCCTCTTAATGTAAAAATTTTCTTTTCTTAACAGAAATAACAGTTAATTACAGACATGGCCTTCCCTTGATAACACTTACTTTGCCATCCAGAAAAGAGCGTTGTCAATTTGTAGTCAAGCCAATGTCGTCAACAGTTGGATCCTTCCTTCAGGACCTACAAGATGAAGACAAGGGTGTCGAAACTGCAGCCATCTTCACAAAAGGTATACATATATGTGTGTGTGTTTTACAACTTGTCCCAGGACTGCTTTCTGTCTTTTTCTGAACCTTTGTTTGGTTCTTTACTGTTCTAGAAAGAAGTATATTCATTTAATTCACTATATAATAAATGATTAACTTTTACTAAGTCCTTCATTTTTACACATTGGTACTAAAAAGCAATGGAATAAGTTTAATGTAAATTTCAGTTACTTATTTTATAAACTTAGCCTAAAAATTTTTTCTCTTGAGAGAATTTTAGTGGTATATGCATTAGCGCTTAATTTTTAGGAAGATTTGAGTAATTAGAAAATAAAATGCAGTTTTAATGATTAAAATAGCCAGGAAGTAATTAAAATATACAAAATACAAATATATGGCCCAGCGCCTGTAGTTCAGTGGTTTGGGCACCAGCTACATACACTGGGACTGGCAGGTTCGAACCTGGCCTGGGCCTACTAAACAACAATGACAACTACAATCAAAAAATAGCGGGGCGTTGTGATGGGTACCTGTAGTTCCCCCTACTTGGAAGGCTGAGGCAAGAGAATTGCTTAAGCCCAAGAGTTTGAGGTTGCTGTGAGCTGTGATGCCACAGCACCATTCTACTGAGAGCAACGTAGTGAAACTCTGTATCAAAAAAAAATAATAATACACATACAAATATATAAATATGAATATCTTTATTATATAGCAATTACAGTGTACTATGTTTTCTGACAGAACTAGTTCTTAAGAAGAATATACATTTTTCAGCCAGGCATGATGACTTAACTCCTGTAATCTTAGCACTTTGGGAGGCTGAGGCAAGAGGATTGCATGAGGCCGGGAATTCAAGACCAGTCTGGACAACTTAGTGAGACCCTGTCTCTACAAAAAAAAGAAGAAAAATTAGCTAGGCGTGGTGGTACATGCCGATATTCTCAGCTACTCGGCAGGCTGAGGCAGGAAGATCCCTGGAACCCAGGAATTTGAGGTTGCAGTGAGCTATGATGCACTGCACTCTAGTCTAGGCAACAGAGAGAGACCCTGTCTCAAAAAGAAAAAAGGCCATGTACAGTGGTTCACACCCATAATCCTTGCACTCTGGGAGGCTGAGTCAGGTTGATTATCTGAGCTCTGGAGTTCAGGACCAGACTGGACAACATAGCAAGACCCTGTCTCTACTAAAAATAGAAAAACTAGCCAAGCATTGTAGCACTGTAGCATTATAGCTGTAGTACCAGCTACTTGGGATGCTGAGACAAGAGAATCATTTGAACCCAAGAATTTGACATTGCTATGAGCTATGATGCCACGGCGACTTTACCCAGGGTGACAGAGTGAGACTGTGTCTCAAAAAAAAAACAAAAGTGTGTGATACACATACATACATACACACACACGTATGTGTATATATATATACATTTTTAATACTAGTAGAGGAGTTTAATCATTTAAGACATTTTTAAATTTAGAAATAGCTTTTATGTTTTCATGGTATAAAGATGATCTTAGACTAGCAGCCCCTAAAATAGAATAAAGAATTCTTTACATAAAGCAGAGTAGAGAAGTGGGAGAGTGTGTGGGCAGGGGTGGGCTCGTATTCAAGCAGAGACCTGGAGTAGATGAGGGAAGAAGCCACGTAGATGGAAGAACTGTGGACGCAGAGGCCTAGAGATAGGAATCCAGTGTGGCTGCACAGAGAGGGAGCCTGTGGAAGGAGGGAGCATTTGAAAGGTGAGGAGGGGCAAATCAGGAAAGGCTTGCATGTTTTTGTAAGGAGCATAGATTTAACTGGAAAAGCAGCTTTCTTTTTGGTAAAACCTGGATCAGAGCCATACCTATGTGGCACAAAGGGCTTCGTAATATTTCATATTTGAGCTAGAGGACATTCCCCAGGCACAGGAACACTGGATGTCCCTGAGCCTTTCCACAGGCATAGGGCCCGCCTTTCTGACTTTCTGTGAGCCCTCATCTGCAAACTGAGAGCTCAAAAACGATAGAACTGAGCAGTCCTTGCCTCGTAGTATATGATCAGCATAAATCTTTGTTATGTGCATGAAATAAGAGAGGTTAAAGCCATGATTGATACTCTGTTTATTTCTAAAGATTTTAGTAGCTTTGAATTAAAAAACACAGACTAGAAATCTTGGAGGGAAATGTGCTCTTTGGATGGAGTACAAACACTTTTGGGGGGATTTAAATCAATACTTGCCCAAGAACACATGAAAAATTCAGCACTATATTGCTAGTTCCTTACAAATGTTTCACACTAGTCTGTTGCTAGTGGTACATTCGTATAAGGATAATTCAATTGAGAAATTATACTGAGTTGAAGTCTTTTCAGGGAGCTGGTTTGAAGTCATTTAAATGCAAATTTTAAAATGATCCTTGGAAAGATAAACTGATTGGTGTGTTACTGATTTTTTTAAAAAAGACACTGTGGGTGGAATTTACCTGTGTTTAATTTGGGCTTGAAAAGAGTGTTCTAGGCTCAGCGCCTGTGGCTCAACAGGCTAAGGTGCCAGCCACGTACACCTGAGCTGGCGGGTTCGAATCCAGCCCGAGCCTGCCAAACAACAATGACGGCTGCAACCAAAAAAATGGCCGGGCGTTGTGGCGGGCGCCTGTAGTCCCAGCTACTTGGGAGGTGGAGGCAAGACTCACTTGAGCCCAGGAATTGGAGGTTGCTGTGAGCTGAGATGCCACAGCACTCTATCCAGGGTGACAGCTTGAGACTCTGTCTCAAAAAAAAAAAAAAAAAAAGAAAAGAGTGTTCTAATCTTGTCACAGTTTTGCCCATTGTGTGGGTTGAGTTATTTGGCAATTTTGGGGAAAATGATCGCACTTCAACTGATGCACAGGAACCCAAACAGACCAATTTGAGGAACAGACTCAGAGGAGTGTGTCCACAGGCTGTCCTATTGGAAGTGACAGAAGCCAAACTCAGAAGAGGTCAGAAACTGGGAGAGGACAGGGGCAGAGACTAGGTTAGCCCAGGGGCTCTGTTGCTGACACCCTCACCCACCCGAAACACTGTCCTACTTTGCTCTGAAGGGTTCTCACCATTCCTGAATCTTTGAATGACGTTATGGTCATCCAGTTACACTTTTACCAGGGGCATTAACATGGATTCCAGCCCAGCTGACAGAGAGTGGGAAAGGGTGCCTGACTGTTCCATTTGGTTCAGTGAAATGGGGGGGAAGGTAAATGACTAAAGAGGATTCCTTACGATGGGAATGGTATTTGGGTTGGGGGTCCCCCCAAAAAGTAAATGTCCACTAATGTATTAGAAAGACGGAGTTAATAACTTTCTATGAGTTAAAAAATGGTTCTTACTATTTTAAAACAAAGACATATTTTTACATTATATTTTTTCTTTCAGATGGCAGTGAGATTCCACCTTCAACCTTGATGGATATTTTACTAATGAATGATTTTAAGCTTGTCATTAATAAAATAGCATATGATGTACAGTGCCCCAAGAAAGGTAAGAAACACAGCTATCCAACTACCATTAGCTGTGAGGTATTTATAGGGAGCAAAATTTATCTTAAGAATTCTTGTCGGCTCTGCGCCTGTGGCTCAACAGGCTAAGGCACCAGCCACGTACACCTGAGCTAGCGGGTTTGAATCCAGCCCGGGCCCGCCAAACAACAATGGTGGCTGCAACCAAAAAATGGCCGGGCATTGTGGCGGGCGCCTGTAGTCCCAGCTACTTGGGAGGCAGAGGCAGGAGACTCGCTTGAGCCCAGGAATTGGTGGTTGCTGTGAGCTGTGAT
>CAUYRH010183663.1:0-23292 GCA_963574655.1 Perodicticus potto
TGTGGCGGGCGCCTGTAGTCCCAGCTACTTGGGAGGCAGAGGCAGGAGACTTGCTTGAGCCCAGGAATTGGAGGTTGCTGTGAGCTGTGATGCTACAGCACTCTATCCAGGGTGACAGCTTGAGGCTCTGTCTCAAAAAAAAAAAAATCAAAAATAATGGTCTCTCATATTTATTGAGTACTTTACACTTTTTAAAAGTGCTTTCACTTTTAAAACAAATGTTTTTGTTTTCTTTTCTTTCCTTTTTTTTTTTTTTTTTTTTCTTTTTGAGACAGAGCCTCAAGCTGTAGCCCTGGGTAGAGTGCTGTGGCATCACAGCTCACAGCAACCTCCAACTCCTGGGCTCAAGCGAGTCTTCTGCCTCTACCTCCCAAGCAGCTGGAACCATAGGCACCCGCCACAATGCCTGGCTATTTTTTGGTTGCAGCCAACATCATTGTTTGGCAGGCCAGGGCTGGATTCGAACCCGCTGGCTCAGGTGTGGCTGGTGCCTTAGCCGCCTGAGCCACAGGTGCTGAGCCAATGTTTTTGTTTTCTAAACACAACTGTTGTGTTCTGAAAACAGTTCTGTGATAAAGGTAGAGTATTATCAACTATTAACTATTTGCACCTAATTTTAGAGGTACAAAGTCACTTGGCCAAAAGTCATGCAGGTGGTTTGTAGTTGGTATGTGCAACACTTATTTATAGTGTTTCAGTAGGTGGTCTTTGCGATAGAGTGGAATATACTAAACTAAAATAAATTAGAAATGGAATTAGTTGGTGCATTAGGGTTCTCCAGAGAAACAGAGAAACATGCACACATGCACATACAAAGACAGAGAGAGACACAGAGCCAGAGAGATTTATTTTAAAGAATTGCCTAGGGCGGCGCCTGTGGCTCAAAGGAGTAGGGCACTGGCTCCATATGCCGGAGGTGGTGGGTTCAAACCCAGCCCTGGCCAAAAAAAATAAATAAGTAAATAAAATACAGTATCTTGTCTGCAATAAATATTATAAAAAAGAATTGCCTCATATGTTTTCAGGGGCTGAAAAGACATAAACCCACAGGAAAACCACTTGGAAATTCTCCAAGAACTTGACTCCCTGAGTCTGAAGGCAGTCTGGAGGCAGAATTTCTTCCTCTTCAGTGGACCTCCAATCTATTATTCCCTTAATGCCTTCAATGAATTGGATGAGGACCGCCCATATTATGGAGGGTAATCTGCTTTACTCAAAATCTACTGACTTAATTCATGATTTAGAAAATAACTTCTGGCTCGGCACCTGTAGCTCAGCGGCTAGGGCGCCGGCCACATACACTGGGCTGAGGAGTTCGAACTCAGCCCAGGCCTGCCAAACAACAATGACAACTACAACAAAAAACAGCCTGTGCCTGTAGTCCCAGCTACTCGGGAGGCTGAGGCAAGAGAATCGCCTAAGCCCAGGAGTTGGAGGTTGCTGGAGCTGTGTGACGCCACGGCACTTTACCCAGGGCGACAAAGTGAGACTCTGTCTGTACAGAAAAAAGAAAAAAAAAGTGGACTTAGGCTATGTATGGCTGAGAGGACTACACAAATCAAGGGGCACCACTCACACCACAGTCTGTGCCACCAATTTTTCTTTTTTTCTTTTTTCTTTTTTTTTATTTTTCTTTTTATTTTTTTTTGTAGAGACAGAGTCTCACTAAATTGCCCTCGCCTCAGTTCCTGGGGCTTAGGCGATTCTCTTGCCTCAGCCTCCCGAGTAGCTGGGAGTACTGGCACCCACCACAACGCCTGGCTATTTTTTGTTGCAGTTTGGACAGGGCTGGGTTTGAACCCGCCACCCTTGGTATATGGGGCCGGTACCGTACACACTGAGCCACAGGTGCCGCCCATCAATTTTTCTTAATCACTAATATTCTCAGTGTGGAGGAAAGTGATGATTCCAGAAAAGTAGACTCACTCTGTCTGCAGTTGGGTGCGCTGCACAACTGGAGGGACACCATTCATATTCTTCTCTCTTTCATGGATCTTTCTGGACTCCTCATCTGCTCAGTATAGAGGTAATGACGATCTCATACAAATAGATTTAGTCCATGCACTCCCCAACTTAAGGATTCTTAAGTTAAGGAACGGCGCAATCTGTGTGATTTACAACACAGTCTACACCATGGGTCTTTCTTAGTTCCTTGCATCCTTGATCTAGTGGTAATTGATGGCACATAGAAGTAAATTTACTCCATGTTCAGTGAGGTGCACTGCACAATTCAATGGGTGCCATTCCCATCACATTCTAAATCATAAATTCTCTGGATTCCTCATATGCTCACTGTACAAAGAAATGATGGCCCATGAATGCAAACTTCCTTCATATATTCTTGGGTGGACTGGCCATTGCCATCACTGTGTATAATCATGGAATTTTCTGGACACTACATATTTGGAAATAAGTGGCAGCTTCATGAAAGTTGATTTATATCAAATATAGTTGTATGCACTACAGAACACTAGTGCAATTCCAGTAATATAAATTATGTCCTATTCTATATGATGGATCTTTCTGTACTATTCTAATATTTAATGGGTATATAAGCAATGACCACATAAAAATAGATTTATTCTAGGAATGGCTGTATGCACTACAAATTCAAGATGTGCCATTTGCATTGCAGTCAATGTCATAAATAACTCCTGACTCCTCATATTTTCAATGTGGATATAAATGACAGAAACATGGAAGTAGACTTATTTCATGTATGATACAGTGAACTGTGCACTTACAAAATACCATTCAAATTGGTCTATGACATTTATCTCATCGAACTCTTCCTATTCTTAACAAGGAGGAAAATAGCTGTCTCATGTAAAATTTATTCCATTAATGATTGTGTATCCTGCACATTCAAGGGGTGTCATTCACATCGTAATCTACACCATGAACAGTTCTTGTCTCTTTGTATGTCCAGTGGAAATATAATGGAAGGCCACATAAAAGCAGATGTATCCCACTTATATTGGGGTGCAGTTTACAACTGAATGGGCATCATTCAATCCTATTTTGTCCCATAGCTATTTCTGGACCTCTCGTTTGCTAAATAGGGATGTAATGAATAGTAGACAGATGAACAATTCTTCCAAATGCAGTTGAGTGCCCTGCCTAATACTAGGAGTACCGTTCATATCCTAGTCTACCTTTCTGGAATTCTCATATACCCAATATGGAAGTTTGTGTTGACTATATGAAAGCATATTCCTAACATGGAGGTTTCAGTGGATTGCACACCGAACAGGTGCCATTCACATCAATGTCTGTGCCCTGGGGAATTAGTAGACTCATTAAACTTATGTTCAATATGTTTAATGGTCACATTAAAGTGGACTTATTCCATGTACAATAGGGTGGTTTACATAGCTTAGGCATAAAGAGGGCAAACATACCCTAGTCAATTACCATGGCTCTCATTCTAGAGTCATATGGCTTTTTTGTTTGTTTGTTTGTTTGTTTTGAGACAGAGTGTCACTTTGTCGCCCTGGCACCCCACCCACAGCAACACAGCAACCTCAAACTCCTGGGCTTAAGCGATTCTCTTATCTCAGTCTCCCAAGTAGCTAGGACTACAAGGCGCCCGCCTCAATGCCTGGCTAGTTTTTTTGTTGCAGTTGTCATTGTTGTTTATTTGGCCCGGGCTGGGTTCAAACCCACCAGCCTCGGTGTATGTGGCCAGTGCCCTACCCACTGAGCTACAGGCACCACCCATATGTTTATTTTGGAGGTAAGTCATTGCCACATGAAAGTAGGTTTTTCTCATGGAAACTTGGATGCACTGGAAAATTAAAAGAGTACCCCTCACATCCTAGTTGTTTCATAGATCTTTATGGATTTTCCGTTGGCTGAATGTGCAGGTAAGTGAAGGCTACATAAAAGTAGAATTATTCCACATAAAATTCAGTACATTGCACAACTTGAGGAGTGCTATTTACTTTATAGTCTATGCCATGGATATTTGGGGATGCCTACACGCTCAATGAGGAATTTAGTGATGGCCACTAAAAGTTGAATTATTCCATGTATGTTAGGGTACATTGCACAAGTGAAGAGATATGGTTACCATTTTAGATTAATCCATGTGACCTTATGGATTTGTCATGTTACCAATGTCAAGGTAAGCAATGGTCAATGAAAGTACAAACACTTTGTACTTTCCATGTATGACTAAACGAACTGCACATTCAAGAAGTTCCATTCTTGGCTCAGCACCTATAGCTCAGCTGCTAGGGCACCAGCCACGTACACCAGAGCTAACAGGTTCGAATCCGGTACGGGCCGGCCAAACAACAGTGACAACTACAACCAAAAAATAGCCAGGCATTCTGGCGGGTGCCTGTAGTCCCAGTTACTCAGGAGGCTGAGGTAAGAAAATCACTTTAAGCCCAAGAGTGTGAGGTTGCTGTGAGCTGTGATGCAACTGCACTCTACTCAGGGCAACAATTTGAGAGACTCTGTCTCAAAAAAAAAAAAAAGAAGTTCCATTCTCAATTCTTATCACAGTCTGTGCCATGGACAGTTAAATGTTAAGGTTAATGATAATCAAGTAAAAGTAGACTTTATTCTTGTACACTCACATCTTTCTCTTCTTACAACCAATGTAGATATGATAGCCATGTGACATTCCACTTATTTCATGTACAGATTGGGTGCAACCCATAAACTGACAAACGCCATTCCCATCATAATCTACATTATAGATCTTTCTGTAGTCCTCACACACTCTAGTGGCATTAAGTGATGATCACATGCAAATAGATGTATTAGGTGTATGCCATGTATGGATGTGGTTGGGTTCATTATATAACTCAAGGAGTCCCACTTATATCACACTCTATGCCTTGGGTCTTTCTTTGTTGTTGTTGCTGCTGTTTTGTGAGACTCTGTCTCCCTGGGTAGAGTGCCATGGTGTCATCATAGCTCACAGCAACTCCTAACTCTTGGGCTCAAGCTATTATCTTGTCTCAGCCTCCTGAATAGGGGGGACTACAGGCAACCACCCTGACGCCAGCTAGTTTTTCTATTTTTAGTAGAGACAGGGTCTTGCTCTTGCTCAGACTGGTCCCAAACTCCTGAGCTCAAGCAATACCCCTGCCTCAGCCTCCCAGAGTGCTAAGATTACAAGCATGAGCCACTGGACCCAGCCCACCTTGGATCTTTCTTATCTTTTATATGTTCAATTTGTAGGTAATTTATGGCCACGAAAAAGTAGAAATTCCATGTATGGTTGGATGTGCTGCCTAAGTAAAAGTCTGGCATTGAAACTATAACATATACCATAGACCTTTCTAGTATTCTCATTATGTTCACTGTCAAGAAAAAGGATGACTTTGTGTAGCAGATTTACATATATTTGTGTGTACTACTGAAATTGCCTTTACAAATTGATGAAGAGGTATAAGCAAGGAGTATAGTAGGGACCCCAAAACTGTGAAGGAACGGGCTTAGCTAAAAATAATGAAAAAAATCAGCCACTCACCCCTCCTTTGCTTGTAATAGTCACTGTCCCCTTTGTTTGCTTCTCTGTAATTACTGCTCTGGAGTTGCACAGCTGGTGGTTGTAAAGATTCTTAACTTTCTCCACATAGCTAGTAGTTGTAAGGATTACTAACTTTTTTGGGGGGGTGGCGCCTGTGGCTCAAAGGAGTAGGGCACTGGCCCCATATACTGGAGGTGGCGGGTTCAAACCCAGCCGTGGCAAAAACAAAAAAAACTGCCAAAAAAAAGATTACTAACTTTTTTCCATAGATAACATCACCTTTTAGAACCCGAAAAGGAATTTCTAAGATGTCTTCCAGGCTCTGCATTCCAGTGAATTGGCTAACCCTCCCAGAACAAGAAACTGACTCAATTGGAATTATGACCCCAGGAGCTGAAGCAACACAAGAAAATGATATCATGCCCCTATAATTTCATCCCAAACTTAGTCAATTATCAAACCCAATTACTTAATTCCATGCCTGTCAGACTATCCTTAAAAGCCCTGTCTCCTAGGGGGCAGAAGGGGATGGGTCAATTCACACCTATTGGGTACAGTGCACACTATTGGGGTGAAGGGCACACTTATGTGTATACAAAAACAAAATATGGGCTCGGTGCCTGTGGTTCAAGTGGCTAAGGCACCAGCCACATACACCTAAGATGGTGGGTTCGAATCCAGCCCGAGCTCGCCAAACAACAATGGCCGCAACCAAAAAATAGCCAGGCGTTGTGGCGGGCGCCTGTAGTCCCAGCTACTTGGGAGGCGGAGGCAGGAGAATCGCTTGAGCCCACAAGTTGGAGGTTGCTGTGAGCTATGATGTCACAGTACTCTACCCAGGGCGACAGCTTGAGGCTCTGTCTCAGGGTTTTCTTTCTTTGCAGTTTTTGGCCATGGCTGGGTTTGAACCTGCCACCTCTGGCCTATGGGGCCGGTGCCCTACTCCTTTGAGCCACAGGCACCGCCCGAGACTCTGTCTCAAAATAAATAAATAAATAAATAACAAAATATGTAAACAAAACATGTGTACCCCCTAACATTCTGAACATTAAAAAACACAAAAAATAAAAACCCTGTCTCCCAGATTCTTGAAGAAGCAGATTTGAGAAATTTCTCCCATCTCCCCACTTAGCACTATTAGGAAATACATCTACCTCTGCTGTAAACCCTGCTGTCTCTGGGTATTGGCTTCCTCTTGGGCAGTAGGCAGATGAACCTAGTTGGGCAGCAACACCACAGGAGCCATTCGATATTTAGTCTATTCCATGAGTCTTTTAAGACTTTTCAAATGCTCAACATAAATGTCTGCTGTGGACACATTAAAGTAAATTTCTTCCATATACAGTTCAATGCACTGTCCAGCTCAAGTGGTGCTAATCACAGTCCACACTGCAGATCTGTCTGGACTCCTCATACGCTCAATATGGAGGTGCATGATAACCACCTGAAAATAAACATAATCCATGTACTATTGGGTGCCCTGCACAATTCAGTGGTGATAGTTAAGTGAAAATCTACGCTATGGGAATTTTGAGACATCTCATATGTTTAATGTGGCTATAAATAATGACGACATGGAATCAGACTCATTCTGTTTGCAAATAGGTCCATTATATAACTCGTGGATTTTCAGTTGTATCCTGTCTGTGCTGTGGATCTTCATGGACTCTTCATATTCTCAATGTGAAGGTAAGTTATGGACATTTGAAAGTAGATTATTCCATGCCTGGTTGAGCATATTGCACAAGAGAAGCGCTGCCATTACTGTATTACCTATTTCATGGGTATTTCTTGTCTCCTTGGTTTTCACTGTGGAGGCGAGTAAGGGCCATAATAAACTAGACTTATTCTATTTATTGTTTATTGCACTTCACACTCCAAGCAGTGCCATTCACATCACAGTCTGCACCATGGACTTTTCTGTACACCTTACATGCTAATATAGATATAAATGTTGAACACATAAAGGTAGATCTAGTCTATGCATGGTTGGGTGCACTGAACACTCAAAATCAGTCATTCACATGAGTGGCACACTCAAAAGAACATGCAATAAGTCTCCTTTAAGGTGGTCATTTATTATCTCCACATTGAACATACGAAGAATTCAAAAGATGCACAACCTTTTTTGAGAAATAAATGGGACTTCTCCCAAACCAAACATGGAATAAGATCCATAATCTTTGCCATGGATCTTTCTGGATTCCTGGTGTGGAGAGAAGTCATGAGCACATGAGTGTAGACTGATTCCATGTGCAGCTGTGTGCTCCACACATTCGAGGAGCACATTTACATCTTAGTCTGTGAAATGAAGCTCTCTAGATCTCTCATAGGCTTAGTGTGGAAGTAAGTGATGGGAAAATGAAAGTCAATTTCTTTCGTGTATAACTGGGTATGCACAACGAAAGGGGTGCCATTTTCACCACAACTTATAGGATGGGTCTCTCTAGATTCCACAAATGCTCAGTGTTGATGTAAGTAATGGCTACATGAAAGTAAACTTATTCCACGTTTGATTTGGGAGAAGTCCCATTTATTTCTCAAATAAGGCTGTGCATCTTTTTAATTCCCCATATGTTCAATGTGGAGGTAATGACCACCTTAAAGGAGACTTATTGCATGTTCTTTTGAGGGTGTTACACAACTCGAGGTGTGCCATTCATATTCTTGTGCACAGTAGGGATCTTACTGTATTCCTTTCATGCTCAGTGTTCAAGTACTTGTTTGCTACATGAAAGTAGGCTTACTTCATGCATATTCTTTGCACTGCACAATTCAAGAGGTGCCATTCACACCATTTGCATTACAGTCTACACCATGTATATTTTGGTCATGTCGTATGGTCAGTATAGAGTTAAGTGATGCCCACACCAAAGTATATATATTGACATGCCATTCATTTACAATGTAGTTTTCTGCTTGCATTTAAAGTCTACAAGTAAAAGTATTCCTCCCACCATTTCCATGCTCCAAATACTCCCTGATGACCATTACTGGAAGTAAAGAAGAAAGACCAGGTAAAGCAGAATATTGAATAACAGTATCATTCCAATTATTTACTAGATCCATAGAACTGACATTTTTCTATATGAATATTTTTCCAAATAATTCAATTCCTTGTAGATTAAAGCATAAAACTAACCTCACCATTATGTTTAATGGACATTGTTCTAAACAAGTTAGTACTTTTACTAGCTTCTTTAACAGATAGACTTAAATGGAACTGAAACTATTTTTCATGGATTGGTATTATTGTTGTAATCATCTATCATTACCCTGTATTGTGAAAGGATGTCCTCAATGACTGTTTTAGTCAGTTTGGGCTGCCATAATAGGATACCACAGAGTAGGTGGCTTAGACAGCAAACATTTCTTTCTCACCATTCTGGATCTTGGAAGTTCAAAATCAGGATGTCAGCATGGTTTGGTTCTGATGAAGGTCCTTTTCCTGGTTCACTGATGCCCATCTTCTGGTTGTATCCCCACATGTCAGAAAGAGAGCTAGCTCTCTGATCTCTCCTTCTAAGGATAGTAATCTCATTCATGAAGGCTCCATCCTCATGACCTAATTATCCCTCAAGGGCCCACGTTCGAGTGCCATCACATTGGAATTCAAGTTTCAACATATGAATTTTAGAGAGACACAAACATTTAGCCCATTGCACTAACCAAACCCCAAATGACATTTGGGAAGCTGACTCCTGTCAACTTTCTATATTTGCTTTTCCTCCTTTCTAACCTAAGGTTAGTTGGGTTCACACTTGATTCGTAGTGTAATCTTTGCAACACTTCTCTTTCCATGCTTTCTCTTTTAGTCCTCTACTCAGTAAACTGATCAGATTTTCCCAGGAGAAGAAGTCACCCCTCTCTGTCTGCAAAGTTTTTTTTTCCCTTTCACTTTATAGATAAGGTACATGTTCATTGCTCAACATGTTCCCCTCTGACACCAACCCATTCACCTCTGTCCTGCAAGACTTGTCCGAAGCCTTTTCATTTCAGCCATTTAAGCTAATTTTACAATACTGGCAAATCTAGATGTGGCAGGCTATTTGCAAATATGATCACAAAAGTTACTTCTATTCCTGCCTGAATGCCCTTTGCGATGTAACCGAGCTGTTGCTTACATCAGTAGATGGGGTTTATTCTCTAATCCAGTGTTTTCCAACCTTTTTTATCTCATGGCACATTTAAATTTCTATGGCACACTTAAATTGTGTTGATCAAAAAAAGAGTAAAAAAAAGAAACAGGACATACTTACTGTGCTTTGAACTTCCTTTGAAAATAATTTAATTCATGATCTTTAAAAATTTTCGCAGGGCGGCGCCTGTGGCTCAATGAGTAGGGTGCCGGCCCCAAATAACGAGGGTGACGGGTTCAAACCCGGCCCTGGCCAAACTGCAACAAAAAAATAGCCGGGCGTTGTGGTGGGCGCCTGCAGTCCCAGCTACTTGGGAGGCAGGAGAATCGCTTGAGCCCAGGAGTTGGAGGTTGCTGTGAACTGTGATGCCATGGCACTCTACCCAGGGCAACAGTTTGAGGCTCTGTCTCAAAAAAAAAAACCAAAAAAAAAAAAATTTTTTTTTGCATCACACCAGTTGAAAATCGCTGTTCTAAGCCCTTGAATGTGGGTTAATCTGTGACTTGCTTTAACCACTAGAACACAGAAGAAATATGCTACACTGGACAGGAGGCCTTGAAGCTTCTGTTCTCACTCTCTTGGGATGCTGTTGCTGACAAGTGAGGAAGCCCAGGCTAACCTTTTTGAGAATGAAGCTCAAAAGGAAAGAGAGGCCCAGTTGACAATCAGTATTAACTACTATACATTTAAGTGAGTCTACATGGGACCATAGAACCCTAGTCAATCTACCAAATGACTGTATGACCCCAAGCAAGACCAGCAAAAAAATCACCCTGCTGAACTAAGCCCAAATTGCTGACCAAGTCCAAGTTACTGATACACCAAATAGTGGACAAATAAAATGGCCATTGTTGTAAGCCAATATACATTTTGGTTTGTTTTGTTGTATAGCAATAAAAAATTTACTCACTAGATACATAGGCCCAGTTTTACCATTGATCATGGGTCCTCTCCTTAATAATTTTAACAAATAATTTTTAGCACCAATTATTGCCTAGGCTGTGCTGGGCATAGGGAATAGAGTGGGTTACTAGGATTAGGGATTTTCGGGTTTCATGTGAAAGTCATATCCTAAACAGGATATTACAAGTATGATGAATATAAGAGAAGAAGAAATACAAGGATATGGAACTGGATATTAGGAGGGAACCTGAAATAATCCAGATTAGGCAGAGTCTCCTCCAAGAATGACTTTTCCACCGAGATTTGAATGAGAAGTTCACCAGGTTAAGGCTTAGGAGTGAAGAAACTGAGCAGGAATAACTACATGTTCAAAGGCTCAGATTTGGCTCAGCGCCCGTGGTTCAAGTGACTAAAGCGCCAGCCACATACACCTGAACTAGTGGGTTCAAATTCAGCCTGGACCCGCCAAACAACAATGACGGCTGTAACCAGAAAATAGCCCAGCGTTGTGGCGGGCACCTGTAGTCCCAGCTATTGGGAGGCTGAGGCAGGAGAATCGCTTTAGCCCAGGAGTTGGAGGTTGCTGTGAGCTGTGATGCCACAGCACTCTACCCAGGGCAACAGTTTGAGGCTCTGTCTCAAAAAATAAAAAAAATAAAGGCTCAGATTTGAGAGAAAGTATGATGTGTTCAAGGAATGAACAGAACCCATGACAGAAGAGGCATAAAGAGGGAGCAAAGGAAACTATGATTTAAAACTCTCATCCTGGGCGGTGCCTGTGGCTCAAAGGAGTAGGGTGCTGGCCCCATATATCAGAGGTGGCGGGTTCAAACCCAGCCCCGGCCAAAAACTGGAAAAATAAAATAAAATAAAATAAAACTCTCATGCTCAGAGTGCCGAGGTCACCAACTCCAATAGCCTATTTTTATTTGATACTTTCCCTGAGGAGTCAGAAATTTTTGCCTTTTTAAAAACCCTCCACTTCCTTGGGAACATTCACTGTGGTTTTAATCTGAGGCAAAAATTATAATAACTTCTTGGGGCGGCGCCTGTGGTTCATCAAGTGGGGTGCCGGCCCCATATACCGAAGGTGGTGGGTTCAAACCCAACCTTGGCCGAACTGCAACAAAAAAATAGCTGGGCACTGTGGCGGGCGCCTGTAGTCCCAGCTACTCAGGAGTCTGAGGCAAGAGAATCACCTAAGCCCAGGAGTTGGAGGTTACTGTGAGCTGTGTGACGCCACAGCACTCTACCGAGGGCGATAAAGTGAGACTCTGTCTCTACAAAAAAAAAAATAATAATGATAATGATAATAACTTCTTGAGCATTTGCCAAGCGATGGGCACACTACTAAACCCTTTACATGTTTTATTTTATTTACTCATTTCCATAACCCTACAAATTAGATCCTAGTCATGTCCCATTTTTTAAAATGAAGAAACTGAGGCACACTTATACACCTGGTAAGTAATAAAGCCAGTATTTAAATTCAGATCAATCTGAAACAAAAATTTAAGATGTGCTATCTTATTAATAACTCTTTAAATTATGTTGCCATTCTACTAATCGTCATTTGAGCAGAGACATTTAGTTGCTCCATAAACATTAAATTTTGAAAACAAATAGAAAATCCCCTGAAGGAAAAATGTAAGTCAGATTTCAGACTATACCAGCAACTGTCATGTGCATAAAGTGCTATGTTAACCAATGTAGTCCAAAAGCTAAGATCTCATTCTATTCAAAGGAGATGAAATTAAAGATTTTTTAAAAATCATGATTGTAGCCTACACTTGGGTCTATGCCTAATAAAACAGTGAAATATGGACAGGCACTGTGGCTCATGCCTATAATCCTAGCATTCTGGGAAGTCACGGCAGGTGGATTTCCTAAGCTCACAGCCTGAGCCAGCTGAGACCTCATCGCTAAAAATAGCTGCGCATCGTGACAGGCGCCTGTAGTTCCAGCTACTTGGGAGACTGAAACAAGAGTATAGCTTTAGCCCAAAGACTTTGAGGTTGCTGTGAGCTATGACGCCACGTCCCCTACTGAGGGCAGCAAAGTGAGACTCTTGGGCAGCGCCTGTGGCTCAGTGAGTAGGGCACCGGCCCCATATACGGAGGGTGGCGGGTTCAAACCCGGCCCCGGCCAAACTGCAACAACAAAAAAATAGCTGGGCGTTGTGGCGGGCGCCTGTAGTCCCAGCTACTCGGGAGGCTGAGGTAAGAGAATCGCCTAAGCCCAGAAGTTGGAGGTTGCTGTGAGCTGTGATGCCACAGTCTCTACCGAGGGCAACAAAGTGAGGCTCTGTCTCTACAAAAAAAAAAAAGAAAGAAAGAAAAAAAAAAGAAACCAATATACTGGGCGGTGCCTGTGGCTCAGTCAGTAAGGCACCAGCCCATATACCAAGGGTGGTGGGTTCAAACTCAGGCCCGGCTGAACTGCAACAAAAAAATAGCCGGACGTTGTGGTGGGCGCCTGTGGTCCCAGCTACTTGGGAGGCTGAGGCAAGAGAATCACCTAAGCCCAGGAGTTGGAGGTTGCTGTGAGCTGTGTGACGCCACGGCACTCTACCGAGGGCGATAAAGTGAGACTGTCTCTACAAAAAAATAAATAAATAAATAAAATTAAATAAATAAATAATTCATATGGAAATGAAAAGAGCCTAGAATATCCCAGATTACTTTAAAAGATAGGAGAAAAGTTGAAGGATCTATATTACTCAATTTCAAGACTTATTACAGGGTTGGCGCCTGTGGTTCAGTAAGTAGGGTGCCACCCCATATACCGAAGGTGGCGGGTTCAAACCCAGCCTCGGCGAACTGCAAAACAAAGAAATAGCCGGGCCTTGTGGAGGGCACCTGTAGTCCCAGCTACTCGGGAGGCTGAAGCAAGAGAATCGCCTAAGCCCAGGAGTTGGAGGTTGCTGTGAGCTGTGTGACGCCACGGCACTCTACTGAGGGCGATAAAGTGAGACTCTATCTCTACAAAAAAAAAAAAGACTTATTACAGGTTGTGTGTGGTGGCTCACACCTGTAATCCCAGCACTCTGGGAGGCCGAGGCAGGTGGATTGTCTGAGCTCACGGGTTGGAGACCAGCCTGAGCCACAGCAAGACCTTGCCTCCAAAAATAGCTCACAACAACCTCCAACTCTTGGGCTTAAGTGATTCTCTTGCCTCAGTCTCCCAAGTAGCTGGGACTACAGGCGTCCACCAAAATACCCAGCTTTTTTTTTTTTTTGAGACAGAGCCTCCACCTGTCACCCTGAGTAGAGTGCTATGGCATCACAGCTCACAGCAATCTCCAATTCCTGGGCTCAAGCGAGTCTCCTGCCTCCACCTCCCAAGTAGCTGGGACTACAGGTGCCCGCCACAATGCCCGGCCATTTTTTGGTTGCAGCTGTCGTTGTTGTTTGGAGGCCCGGGCTAGATTGGAACCCGCCAGCTCAGGTGTATGTGGCTGGCACCTTAGCCGCTTGAGCCACAGTCGCCAAGCCAATATTCAGCTATTTTTTGTTGTAGTTGTCGTTGTTTGGCAGGCCTGGGCTGGGTTTGAACCCGCCAGCTCCAGTGTATGTAGCTGGCGCCCTAGCTGCTAAGTTACAGGTGCTCGGTAAAGTGCTGTGGCGTCACAGCTCACAGCAACCTCCAACTCCTGGGTTTAGGCGATTCTCTTGCCTCAGCCTCCCAACTAGCTAGGACTGCAGGCGCCTGCCACAACGCCTGGCTATTATTTTGTTGCAATTTGGCCCGGGGCTGGGTTTGAACCTGCCACCCTCGGTATACAGGGCCGGCGCCCTACTCGCTGAGTCACAGGATCCACCCAACAACTCAATTATTACTTTTTTTTGCAGTTCTGCCAAGGCCAGATTTGAACCCGCCACCTTCAGTATATGGGGCTGGCGCCCTACTCAATGAGCCACAGGCGCCGCCTGACAACTCAATTTTTTAAGTAGGCAGAAAACTGAATAGAAGCTTAACAAAGGATGATGTGTGGTGTCAAATAAGCACATTAACAGATGACTCAACATCATTAGTTGGGGGAAATGCAAATTAAAATCAAAATCAGCTACTAAAACACACCTGTTAGAACTTCTAAAATTAAAATAACTGACTGTACCAAGTGTTGGTGAAAATTTGGAACAACTGAAACTCTACACATTTCTTGTGGAAATGCAAAACGATACAACTGCTTTAGAGAACGGTCATACGGTTTATTCAATCATGAAATATATATTACCACATGATTCAGCTATTCCACACCTAGGTATTTGCCCAATGAAAGTGAAATCAGGCAGCACCTGTGGCTCGGTGAGTAGGGCAACGGCTTCATATGCCAAGGGTGGCAAGTTCGAACCCATCCCCAGCCAAACTGCAACAACAACAACAAAAATAGCCGGGTGTTGTGGCGGGCGCCTGTAGTCCCAGCTACTTGGGAGGCTGAGGCAAGAGAATCACCTAAGCCCAAGAGCTGGAGGTTGCTGTGAGCTGTGATGCCACGACACTCTACCTAGGGTGACAAAGTGAGACTCTGTCTCTAAAAAAAAAAAAAAAGAAAGTGAAATCAAAGCATATATCCACTCAAAAACTTGTATACAAATGTTCATAGCAGGTTTACTTGTCAGTAGCCAAAAAGTGGAAACATTCCAAATATCCATCAACAAAGGAATGAATTTTTAAAATGTAAGCTAGGTGTGGCAACACACACCTATAATTCCAGCTACTCAGGAAACTGAGGTGGGAGAACCACTTGAGCCCAGGGGTTCAAGACTAGACTGAGCAGTATAAGGAGACCTTGTCTCAAAAACAAAAATAGACGTGATATGTCATGCAATGGAATATTACTGAACAATAAAAAGGAATGGGATTTCTGGTTCCATTATGGCAATGTAGAAGCAAGCTGGCTTCGCTCTGCCCCCGCCCCCACACACACACATACAGAATACCAAAAACAAATATGCAGTGCCAAGATTATCACCAGAAATATCCTAGATTTTGAATATGAAGATGAGACAGTTTCTGTCTCAAAAAAAAAGAAAAAGAAAGTGAAATCAAAGCATATATCCACTCAAAAACTTGTATACAAATGTTCATAGCAGGCTTACTTGTCAGTAGCCAAAAAGTGGAAACAGAGAAGTGAAAAAAACTCTGAGCACACGGTAAGACAATCAGTTCCCAATCCACAATGCCCTTCCCACCATTCTGTCTGGTACCAAGCACAGGGAAAATTTTCCTCCAACTCACAGTTTCTGCTTAGGAAAAAGTGAGATTGAGATGGACAATCAGCTTCTCCACCATCTTTAGTTGCCTGGCAGGATACCTGTCTCGGCCTTAACCCACTAGAAGCATCGCCAGTGCCCAGGGAGCAATATCCCTGAGGGTAGGCAGAGACAAAGGGAGAGGAAGATGAGACTATCATCCCCCAGTCCTGGAAACTCTGCTCTGTAACTCAGCCGAAGGAAATGCCAAATCAGAGCGGCTAGTCAGCAACATCATGCTATAGGAAATTCATCCTACAGGTGTCCTAGGTTCCAACCCCTAGCCAGCCTTCCCACAGTGCCAGGGTATGTCCCCTTTGGGACTTCCCCATTCGGGAAGGGTGGTGCTCAAATCATTTACTAGAGCCGAGGCAAACCTGGGATTATGTAAGCAGATGTGGCTGGACACATTGGCTCATGTCTGTAATCCCAGCCCTTTGGGAGGCCAAGGGGGGAGGATCGCTTAAGGCCATTTGTTCAAGACCAGTCTGAGAAACATAGAAAGACTTCATCTCTACAAAAAAATAAAAATAATATTAGAGACACAACTGTAGTCACAGCTACTTGGGAGGCTGAGGGAGGAGGATCTCTTGAACCCAGGAATTGAGGTTGCTGTGAGGTATGACGATGCTACTACACTCTAGCCTGGGCAACAGAGCAAGTCCATTTCAAAAAGCAAAAACTAAAAAGAACCTCTAGGTAAATGTATCTAATAAAAACCAAAACAAGACAGAAAAAACTGGAATAAACATGATAACTAAACCTTCAAAGCAAGGACATAGACATTCATCCACAAGAAACAACAGCAAACAGGGAACGTGATCTCCCCAGACAAAGCAAGGAACCAGTAACTGACCATAATAAAATGGCAATATGTGAGTTCTTTGATGAAGAATTCAAAATAGTAGTTTTAAGGAAACTCTCCAGGCGCAGTGGTAATCCTAGCACTGTCGGAGGCTGAGGAGGGAGACTTGCTTGAGCTCAGGAGTTCAAGACTTGCCTGAGCAAGACCAAGATCCTCGACTCCTAAAAAAAAATGGAAAAACCCAGCCTGTCGTCACAGCGAGTGCCTGTAATCCCAGCGGCTTCTGCTGCCCGAGTCTGAGATTGCAGTCAGCTAGGACGCCATTGCGCTCTGCTCAGGGCATAGGGTGGGACTCTGTTTGAACAAAAAAAAAGGAAACTCAGTGCCCTCCAAAATAACCCAGAAAAGCAATTCAAAAATCAGCCAGATAAATTTAACAAAAATTTTGAAATAATAAAAGAAAACCAGAAATCTTAGAACTGAGAAATCATTTGCTGAACTGAAAAAGGAATTGATTAATGGTACTTACAATAACATAAATGAATCTCAGAGGAATTATTCTGTGTGAAAACAGTCAAACAAAAATAAGTACATATCTTATGATTCCATTTATATGAAATTCTAGAATATACTAACTAATCAATAACAGCAGAAAACAGACCAGCGAATGCTTTGGGATAGAAGATGCAGGAGAGGCTTACAAAGGGATACAAAGAAGGTTTGGAGGCTTGGCGCCTGTGGCTCAGTGGGCTAAGGCGCCAGCCACGTACACCAGAGCTGGTGGGTTCGAATCCAGCCCAGGCCCGCCAAACAACAATGATGGCTGCAACCAAAAAATGGCCGGGCCTTGTGGCAAGCGCCTGTAGTCCCAGCTACTTGGGAGGCAGAGGCAGTGAGACTCGCCTGGGCCCAGGAATTGGAGGTTACTGTGAGCTGTGATACCACGGCACTCTATCCAGAATGACAGCTTGAGGCTCTGTCTCAAAAAAAAAAGAAGGTTTGGAAGTGAAATGTTTACTATTTTCATTGTGGTGATTATTTCATGAGTGTGTACAAATATTAAAACTCATCAAACTGCACACTTTAAATATGTTAAGTTATATTTAATGTATAATTGTATGATCATCATACTTTAATAAAGCTGAGATATATAGATTTTTATTTTTGCAACAACTGCACTTATTATATTCTAAAAGGTAGATAATCATTGTTACATTTGGTGTTTTGGCTTCAGTGCAAGAGACTCAGAAGTGATGAACAGAATTAGGTGAATGGTCCAATAGCAGCTGCCTAGTGGGTTAAAAGAATTTAAAAATAACTTCCACAACTGAAAGGTTAGTACAGAAAGAAGTAATTTTACACATAAATGCTGATCATTTTCAATTTCATAAATTATTTCTAAATGTATTTTGTTAATACCCTGTCTTATTCCTTGAAGTTTGAGTTTTTGTTGTTTTTTTTTTTTTAAGACAGGGTCTCACTACGTCACCCTCATTAGAATGCAGTAGTGTCACAGCTCACAGCAACCTCAAACTCTTGGACTTACGCAATTCTCATGCCTCAGCCTCCCAAGTAGCTGGGACTATAGGCGCCCAACACAATGCCGGGCTATTTTTTGGTTGCCGTTGTCATTGCTGTTTAGCTGGCCCAGGCCAGGTTCAAAACTGCCAGCCTGGGTGTATGTGGCTGGCGCCCTAGCCACTGTCCTACAGACGCCAAGCCAGTTTGAGATACTTTTAATTTAAAATTTAAAAAACACAGAAATACACACATAGCACATCTCAATGAGGAAGGCAATTGTAATCAATCATTGTAATACACCATTACCAGATAACGCGGCATGCTACGTAATGTAAATTCCAGCGGAGAGAGGGCAAAAGTAATAAAGTCAGTGTTTCAGTTCCCAATAAAACACGTACATACATACACACACATACATAAATTTAAAAATGGATTTCACGTATAGAACTTTGTCTTTTGCCTCATATAGACAGAGTTTTGGAAGAAAATTAATTTTTGTGAAGGCAGAATGTGTCTGATTTTAAATTCTCCAAAAGGTCAGCCAGAGGCCCTCACTGTTCATATTACCCTTCCCTATAACTCCAGAATAAGAGACCACCAGGCTCTGAGGAGAGAAAAATGTTGTAATTAGGTGTACCTGAAGCTACAAAATCTACAAACCTTCATATGAGACTGATGGGTACTGTAACTTAACTATTTCTAATGGGGTATTTGGCAAACACTTAGGGAAAGGCCTCATCTCCCTCCCCACTTTACACCAAAGAGGCAAAAGAATAAAGGGAGAGAAATGACTTGAGAAGCATATCAGTCTTGGTCCAATCCAGGGGAAAAAACACATGGAGAAAGTTATTGACTTTCTCTATAGAATATAGGAATAGCAGATATAAAAAACAGCCACCACTCCTTTGCCCAAGATGGAGTGCCCAAGGAAGATTATTTTCCTCCCAGGACTGAGATTCAGACTTTGTTGGGAAGTCATGGTCCTAGCTCACTGGATGACAGAGAACTGATGTGATGTCACACCTGAAGAACTTGCTGGTATTAAATAAAATGTGAAAGGCCATTGATTTGGATTGAGTTCTATGCCCCAACAGACTAAACCAAAATGAAGTCATTCATACTTAAGGTTTCATGTCACCAAACTGGAACTTAAGCTTCTTGCTTGTAACATATGACCTTTTGAGAAATCAGGAAAGAGATAATAGCCAAATCCCCAAACAGGCCAGTTTTCTAAATAGGAGACTGATGACAACCAATCAAAAGGGTCCCAAGCAATCTGAGTCAGCGGGATAAGAAAGCCTCCTCTGCTTTAACCCAGACAAGAAAAGCAACTGGTTATTAACCAGTCCACATTTTGTACTATGCCGTTTCCTTATTTCTTCTCAAGCTATCTTCCAAAAATGACTGTTCTGCCATGCCCAGTGGAGCTCCTGTTTTGTAGACTGGATGCTGCCTGGCTCATAAATTGCTAAGAAAACCAGTTACATCTTTAAAACTCAATTTGTTGAAATTATGTTCTTTGACACTGTAAACACACCCTCTCTAACTTGCTGGGAAAAATCTACCCTCAAGGATCCCCATGAGGCTGTTCGTAGGTCGATGCCTCACGAGAGGCATTCTGCTACAAAACCACCCAAGATGGATAGCAGGGGAAGCTGCTAGATGATAGATGCTGCTGGCTGCTGTGCACCAGGGGAGCTGGGTGCTGCAGAAGCTGCCTATATTAGAGAAGCCCAGAGCCTTACAGAAACCTGCCTGAGCCAGCACATCAGAGCATGAAATGAAATCCTTTCCTCCTACAGTATCTCTCCAGCACCTTCTATTGTGCAGGTGGCAAAAGAAACAGATTCAAAGGGCCGGGATCCATTTTCCCATAGCAGGTAAAAAGAATGAATGTGGATTTGAGAGCCAATGATTCAATAACTGGCACCAGAAGTGAGAAAGAATGGGGAAAGGACTCAGTGAGCAAGGTGATGTCTAACAGCGAGGCCCTTGAAAGGCCTAGGAAATGGCCACATAGGATACTGTTCATATACACATAAATATACACATAAGGTTCTTTTTTTTTTTTCTTTTTTTGAGACAGACTCTCAAGCTATTGCCCTGGGTAGAGTGCTGTGGCATCATAGCTAACAGCAACCTCCAACTTTTGGGCTCAAGTGATCTTCTTGCCTCAGTTTTTCTATTTTTTTTTTTTTTTTTTTTTTTTGTAGAGCCAGAGTTTCACTTTATTGCCCACAATAGAGTGCCATGGAGTCACACAGCACACAGCAACCTCCAACTCCTGGGCCTAGATGATTCTCTTGCCTCAGTCTCCCGAGTAGTTGGGACTAAGTTTTTCTATTTTTAGTAGAGACGGGGGTCTCACTCTTCCTCAGGCTGGTCTCGAACTTGTGGAGCTCAAGTAATCCACCTGCCTTGGCCTCCCAGAGTACTACGATTACAGGCATGAGCCACGGCACCCAGCCCACATAAGGTTCTGAAGGTAGATGAGTCCTGGTCCCCCTCAGCCCTCTGTCCATTAGGATTAGCTACTAGTTCAATGCAGCTAAGAACAATTTAGTATTTGCTCTGGGTTTTGTGTGCATTCTTTTCAGAAAACGATAGTGTCTCAGGCAGGAAGAAGTATCTCCATCCCCTCAGGTCTTCAGCTAGCGCTAGCTGTATTTATAAGGTGAGTTACTAAGGGCTAAGGGGCATTTACCCAAAGATGATAGCTTAAACAGACTACGTATATTCCACTCCCCAGCTTACCCTCCTGGAGGAGGGGGACCAAAAGGAAAAGGAAGGATCATTTAAGAAATACAGGATTGGGCGGCACCTGTGGCTCATCGAGTAGGGTGCCGGCCCCATATACTGAAGGTGGTGGGTTCAAACCCAACCTCGGCTGAACTGCAAAACAAAAAAACTAGCGGGGCGTGGTGGCAGATGCCTATAGTCCCAGCTACCTGGAAGGCTGAGGCAAGAGAATCGCCTAAGCCCAGGAGTTGGAGGTTGCTGTGAGCTGTGTGATGCCACGGCACTCTACCGAGGGTGATAAAGTGAGACTCTGTCTCTACAAAAAAAAAAAAGAAAGAAAGAAAGAAAAAGAAATACAGGATGGATGGACTAAGCAAGGTCAGGATTCTAAGACAAGGAACTCAAAGAGTTTGAGGTGTAAACTATTGCCCAATGCTTTCCATCAAAGAGTCAATGTGTCTTTCAGGAATTTCCCAGAATGAGTAATAAAGTTATTTGCAACTATTATCTTCTTTGGCAATAGCCTCCTAGGATAGTAAATCATGTTGATAAAGGCAATAGAGTATGGAGTAGTAAGGTCACATTAATGGTTGCAAACAGTAAGCACTGTGGTGTATAGATGGTTTTGATTGTCATCCATAGGGCTGTATTTTCTTCTTGATAATAAAAAAAAAAATTGAAGTATGATAGGTGCTAAATTATTCTGTAAATAGACTTATTAACTAATTTCAATATTAAGACCATTCTTACCATAACAATTCTCACAAGTAATAGTACTTCCTGCATGCTCTACATATACTAGCTCATTTAATCATCATAACAACTCTTTGTGATAAGTACTACTTTCTTTTTTTTTTTTTTTTTGAGACAGAGCCTCCAGCTGTCACCCTGGGTAGAGTGCTGTGACATCACAGCTCACAGCAACCTCCAACACCTGGGCTCGAGCGAGTCTCCTGCCTCTGCCTCCCCAGTAGCTGGGACCACAGGCGCCTGCCACAACACCCGGCTATTTTTTTTTTTTTTGGTTGCGGCTGGATTCGAACCCGCCAGCTCAGGTGTATGTGGCTGGCACCTTAGCCGCTTGAGCCACAGGTGCCAAGCCTGATAAGTACTACTTTCATCCACATTTTATAGATAATGAAATGATTCACAGAGAGATTAAGTAACTTGCTCCAGGCCAAATGCAGTAGGTAACTGAGATGGGATTTGAACCTAGGCAGTCTGATCCCAGAGTCCTTGCTTGGGACCAATATACTAATCATCCCATGTTAGTTTTTTGACTACCATTCCATCAACTCAAGTGAAATTCATATAATTCACTTCAGAGAAGAGATTCGCCTGAGGTCATTTAGTTAATAAGTTATGGCTTTAGGATTAAGTTTTCAGATTCCCTCACCCAAGTAGTCGTTTTCCCTGCCCCTTACATGGTCTTCCATAACTACCTCTTAATTTCCAAAGAACAATTAACAAGTCCATTAAATATTGCCCAACAAAAAGAAAATACACACACAAAAAACTAGTTCTTTATTAACTTAAGTTAGAAATCTCTGCAAGTTAGAGCATTGACCAAACTTTAATTCCTGCAATAAAATACAAAATGAGACAGGCACAGAATTTTCCTATGTGCATAGCTTTCAAATGGCTTCGCTAAACAACCCTCATTAAGAGGCAGCTGAAAGTAATAATCCTTTAGTTAAAACAAATATTTAACTCTTATAATAGAAATGTAAACAGAGCAATGATTTGTGATTTCTCAATACGTTCTTCCTCACTGAAGGACATTTAACTAGTTTTAATCTGTGGTCACTATAAACGTACCACCAACTTAAAATTTCCAACAACAAGGACTTAAAGGGCGGTGCCTGTGGCTCAGCGAGTAGGGCACTGGCCCCATATACCGAGGGTGGTGGGTTCAAACCTGGCCCAGGCCGAACCGCAAAACAAAAAAATAGCCGGGCGTTGTGGCAGGCACCTGTAATCCCACCTACTCGGGAGGCTGAGGCAAGAGAATCGCCTAAGCCTAGGAGCTGGAGGTTGCTGTGAGCTGTGTAACACCAGGGCACTCTACTGAGGGCGATAAAGTGAGACTCTGTCTCAATAAACAAAAAATCAATAAATAAATAAGGACACAAACACAGGAAAGATAAGCCATGAAATAAACCTATTTGCAAAACAGAAAATAAGGCATGGAATCATTAAATTTCTAATATTGAAGTTTTTTTCATTAACTCAGGAAATATAGGCTTATAAAAGTCCTTGGGGTTGACCTTTGGATTTTAACAAGATAAAAAATCTGTCTTTCACATCTGCACTAAAATGTTTATTGCAGCCCAATTCATAATTGCTAAGTCATGGAAGAAGCCCAAGTGCCCATCGACCCACGAATGGATTAATAAACTTTGGTATATGTACACCATGGAATATTATGCAGCCTTAAAGAAA
>CAUYRH010183665.1:0-10402 GCA_963574655.1 Perodicticus potto
TGTAGTCCCAGCTACTTGGGAGGCGGAGGCAAGAGACTCGCTTGAGCCCAGGAATTGGAGGTTGCTGTGAGCTGTGATGCCACAGCACTCTACCCAGGGTGACAGCTTGAGGCTCTGTCTCAAAAAAAAAAAAAAAAAAGATGCTACAGCCTCCAAAGAGGACTGCTCTGGGCCCAAAGAACTGTAGGCTCCAGCCCTCTAAGAACCTCAGAAAATACAGTATCCTAAGGACTCCAAACACATACACATATACACACACCTCCTTCTTATACTAGACGCTCAGACCTGCAAGACCCCTCCCTTCTAGGAACCAGGCCTTCACAAGGGGCCTTTAGAACTAAGCAGACATGGAGAGCAACATCCCAGCCAGTGGCAGCCTGGAGAAGCTACTGATACTGGAAGTTCGTCAACCACCAAGAATCTTGAGATGAGACCTCCTCACCCAGCCAACCCCAGAAATAAAATGTGAAACTCTGTTGCATACATATATGTTAATATTACATTAACATTTTGTACTTTCTCAACCACCTATTAACTGAGACTATTACCATCCTAATCTTTTTTTTTGAGACAGAGCCTCAAGCTGTCACCCTGGGTAGAGTGCTGTGACATCACAACTCACAGCAACCTCAAATTCCTGGGCTCAAGCGATTCTCCTGCCTCCGCCTCCCAAGCTGGGACTACAGGCGCCTGCCACAATGCCCGGCTGTTTTTTGGTTGCAGCCATTATTGTTGTTTGGTGGGCCTGGACTGGATTGGAACCTGCCAGCTCAGGTGTATGTGGCTGGCACCTTAGCCGCTTGAACCACAGGCACCAAGTCTTACCATCCTAATCTTACAGATGGGTTAAGATGAAGCTCATCTTATCACCTCCCCAATACACAGAGTCAGTAAAGGTAGGAGTTGCACCTGGCAATCTGACTCTGGTGCTTGTACCTGTAACCCTTAAGATAGAGTGTCACACTAGGGCAGTGAGCCGTGTGTGACAAGGTTTCTGCTCCAGTTCCAGGTTCTCCATCCCCAGTACTCCTGGATACAGAAGCCCAGACTCCAGAGCTTGACCCAAGGCTCCCTGCACCCTTACGGCAGTACCCAGCCTCCCCTGGGGTCTCTCCCACCTCCCACCCCCTTTGCTCCCTGAAGCTCTCCCCACCCCGTACCAGAGAGGGCCAGCATTGACGGGAACTCCCAGCAGTTGGAGACTCCCAGGGAATCTGTAGCACAGCTATACCAAAGGTTCTCGAAGATGGTGTTGGTGGTGATGACGTTTCCGTGCACGGTGGAGACTCGCCAGTAGCTGTTTGGCAGGGTCACCCCCAGCATCAGCAGCCCCAGGGCTGCCATGAAGAAGCCAAAAGTTTCCACAGCCATGGACATGATGAAAAACAGGGCCCTGAGGGGCTGGTGCCCCAAGAGGGGGAAGGTAAGAATCCCTGGGGAACTTGAAAGGGGGTTTGGCTAAGTAGGGGTGTTCAGGCAGGCTGGGGAGGGAGGGAAAGGACCCAAGTCCTGTCCGCAGCCTCTGCCCGCCTCTTCCTCAGGTCTGTCTCCAGGTTTCTGTCTCCCTCCCTCTCTGGGTCTGTGCTTCCTGGCAGGTCAGAGGAGTGAGCCCAGCACACGGCAGCTGTTGACGATGGAGGGAATAAACGAAACAAATGGGCCAAAAGTCCATCCCCTCCCCCTAGCCTCTGGGCTGCCCCAACTCCCCGCCCTATGAGGGGGGAGCTGACTTACCCGGGAGTGACTGACAATACAGCCAAGGAGGGGCCCCCAGGGAGGCATTGGGAGCCAAGGGGAAACGTCTGTCTCTGACTCAGCTTTCGTGGGGGCCAGGGAACAGATCAGAGGGACAAGGGAAAAGGTGACTGAGAAAGATGATAGAGATCAGAATGAACACAGGCCCACAAGCAGCCTTCAGTGGGAAAGGATGGAGGGGAATATGGCCACCCCCTCAGAATGGAGAGAATAATCTAAGACACTCAAAGACCTAGGGATTGGGATATTTGAGTCTCCAAGAAAGATTAAGGTTGCATGAGGATACAGGAAATTAGGGGAGACTGATGACTCTGGAGTCAAACCCAATGAGATGTGAGCTAGACTTCCACCTCGACTGGGGCAAGGGTTTCAGCCCCTTTGAGCTTGTTTCTGCTTCTGTAAACTAGATACCACTACTCACTTCATAGGTTGTCACAGAAATGGGGACCACAGATCCAAGCTCCCCAAACATACCAACTGCTCAATACTTGGAGATTGTCCTGGATCTGAGTGCCCCACAGGGCTGAGCAAGGTCAGTAGGGCATCCCTTTCCTCCAGAACTGTAATTTCCACCTTGTTAAGTTGATCTTTGACTCTCAGCATCAAGCCTGATCCTGCTGCCGATGGGGCCCAAAGTAAATCACAGGCCCAGAACGTGATCCTCCTGTGGCTAAGCTCTCTGACCCGTTCAGAATTATCAGGCGCTTTCACAAGCTCTATTAATTACATTGAATTAGAAATGTCTGGGTTGGGCGGCACCCATAGCTCAGTTGGCAGGGCACCGGCCACATACACAGAGGTTGGCAGGTTCGAACCCAGCCCCTGCCAGCTAAAACAACTGCAACAAGAACAACAAAAAAAATAGCCGGGTGTTGTAGTGGGCACCTATAGTCCAACCTACTTGGGAGACTGAAGCAAGAGGATCACTTGAACCCAGGAGTTTGAGGTTGCTGTGAGCTATGACGACTCTGTCTCAAAAAAAAAAAAAAAAAAAAAAAGTCTGGGTCCCTAGCCTGCACTGAGCACCTGTCCCAGTGTGGACACTTTCATTTTCTGGTCCCCAGAATCAGAGCTGGGACAGCCCTGGTTCTCTTCTGGCAAATGGCACTAGATCTCACCCGAGGGGCTGATCCTACACACTCAGTTACAGGGGACATCACGGGCCTGGACATGTAACCTCCCTGTTCCTTCTTCTTGTGTCAGCCCCCTCCATGCTCCCCTCAGGTGCCTCAACCCTGCCTCTCAGCTGGGCTGGCCTGGGCTGTGGAACGAGAGGTATGCAGTGAAGCAAAACAGGCCCACTCGGAGCCTGGCACAAGGGGTGTGGGAGCATAGCAGGCTGGGTGGGGACCGGTCCTGACCTTCCATCCCTCAGAATAGAGCTGGAGCACCCCGAGTTCCTGACCTCTTCCAAGGCCCCACCTACCCCATGCCAATGCCAGTTTTCTTCCCCACCAGTTTCCTTCCTCAACAGCAGGCAGCCCCCCCCTTATCCTGAGGAGGATGAGGTAGGAGGAAGGGGAGGGTGCAGGAAGACAAAGAGAGGGAAGGGTGGAGGGTTGGGAGGAAGCTGAGAGGGGTCCCTGCTGGTGTGGAAAACTCCATGAGCTGAGAAGCAGCCGAGTGGGTCAGAGGAGATGGAAGGCATAAATCCCAGCCTGTGTCCTCAGCTTTCCCCTTCCCTTCTCTGGTCACTGCTCCCTCTGAGGATTCTAGGGCCATGAAAAGACTCTGCTCAAAGATAGGACTTCAGGGGAGGGAGGAAGGAAGGGTGTGGGATCTGGGAGGGACAAAGGAGAACCTCCTCCCACCAGCGTGGATGATAGGGCCGGGGTGGGATAGGACCACAAATGACTTTCCACCATCCTCTGCGCCCAGTGAGACCCCATCCCCACCCCCAACTCAGACACAGAGGTTCCCAAGCCACAGCCCACTTTTATTTACACTTATCCCAAAGCACGTGATTTGGGGCTGAAGGGCAGGTCTTAAGGAAGTGGAAGTTGAAGGTCACAGAGGGCAGTGGCAGGAGTGCAGGGGAGGAATAGGAAAGGGACGGTTAAGACAGATGTCTTCCACGGTCTCCCATGTCACCCTAGGCAGAGGAGGAGGTGCAGTCTCTCTCAGGATTTGGACTTGGACACAGCAAGCCCGATGAGTCCAGCCAGTCCTGCCACACCCAGGGCCATGCCTCCAACAATGGCCATGCCCACTAGTCCATCTGGGAAAAGGAAAAGGGACACCGTCAGAAGCCTGGCCCTCACTCCCGCAGGGACCCTAACCGTTACCTTCTCCCTGGCCCTGATCCTCAACAGAAGTGTACACCCCTACCAGGAGACTTGTGCAAGAGCCTCCAAGGGTTGTAGAGGGGGTTTGAGGAGGGACTTCCTGGAAGGAGGACATTTGAAAAGAAACCCAAGGGTCCAGACATGGGGGAAAGAAGAGGACTTAACAGGGCGGCGCCTATGGCTCAGTGGGTAGGGCGCCGGCCCCATATACCAAGGGTGGTGGGTTCAAACCCAGCAACTAAAACAAAAAAATAGCTGGGCGTTGTAGCAGGTGCCTGTAGTTCCAGCTACTCGGGAGGCTGAGGCAAGAGAATCGCCTAAGCCCAGGAATTGGAGGTTGCTGTGAGCAGTGTGATGCCATGGCACTCTGTGGACAATAAAGTGAGACACTGTCTCTACAAAAAAAAAAAAAAGAAGAAGAGGACTTAACAAATAGACATGAGGCTTTCACCTTTCTTCATGGCCTTGTCAATGAGCCGTTCCAGTTCCTTGGCTTGGTTGTTTTGGGGCTCAGTCTGCAGCAGACCTCGAACGTACTTTAAGGCTTTCTCATATTCCTACACTCAGGAAAAAAAACATACACACACGTTATATACAACCCAATGTTCTATCACTCCTTTGCCCACCCAAAGGGCTTTCCCTGTTGAGCCCCGGGGGCCCCTCCCTTTACCTCCACCAGTTCCCTCACTCTAGCCCCACCCCAATGGAGTAGAGTCCACAAACAACCCCAACTGTGTAGGGGTGATAAACTAGGGGAGATAACAGCCCAGGGCTTAAGGCTGCACCCCAATCTTGACGTCACCTTGTTCCCCACACCCTTGGTACCCTGATCCTCTCTTACCTTCCCTCAGAGTCCTGGTCTGATATCACTGAACACCTCTGTACCCAACACTATCCCTTGCCCTGATGTCCAGGGTTCTACCCTGGAGAAGCAAGCAGGTACTATAGACCATTCAGTAGGCTGGAGGGAAAGAAGCGAGCCCTTTCTGCCTTACTTTGAGCCGGTAGTTCCCCACAGCCAGGTAGAAGACATAATCCCGCTGTTCCTCTTTACTCCCCTTGGGCAGCAGCTCTGGACAGGGAGAAGGGAAAAAAGTGTGTTTTCCTAAAACTGTGTCCCAGAGATCCTTTCTGCTCTCTGAATCCCTGCACCTGTTTCAGCTCCTGTCACTCTCAACTCCCTAGCTAGAGCTGTGGGGCAGGGCGAACCCAGGCTGCCCCAACACCCCAGCGTTAAATCATGTTCTCAGTTATCAGTCAACTCTGGCTCACACATGTGAACTGATAGGAAACCAAGGCCCTGGAGAAGTCAAAAGGCAGCTCAACTCAGTTTTGATATCTGCTGTGTTTCAACTATATTGCCTGCTGTCCAATCACTGTTAAGAGTAAGTTTGTAGGGTGGTGCCTGTGGCACAGTGAGTAGGGCGCCGGCCCCATATACTGAAGGTGGCAGGTTCAAACCCAGCCCTGGCCGAACTGCAACCAAAAGATAGCCAGGCACTGTGGCGGGCGCCTATAGTCCCAGCTACTCAGGAGGCTGAGGTAAGAGAATCACTTAAGCCCAGGAGTTGGGAGGTTGCTCTGAGCTGTGTGATGCCATGGTACTCCACCGTGGGTGATAAAGTGAGACTGTCTGTACAAAAAAAAAAAAAAAAAAAGAGTAAGTTTGTAGGCGGTGCTTGTGGCTTGTGGCTCAAGGAGTAGGGCACCGGCCCCTTATACCAGAGGTGGCGAGTGCAAACCCGGCCCCTGCCCAAAAAACTATTCAACAACAACAATAATAACAAAAAGATAGTTTGGGGTGGCGCCTGTGGCTCAAAGGAGTAGGGCGCTGGCCCCATATGCCAGAAGTGGCGGGTTCAAACCCAGCCCCGGCCAAAACCTGTTAAAAAAAAAAAAAAGTTTGTAGGGCACTGACCCCAGATACAGAGGGTGGAGGGTTCGAACCCGGCCCCGGGTCAAACTGCAACAACAACAACAAATAGCCAGGCATGGGAGGCGCCTATGGCTCAAAGGAGTAGGGCGCCAGCCCCATATGCCAGAGGTGGTGGGTTCAAACCCAGCCCAGGGCCAAAAAAAAAAAATAGCCAGGCGTTGTGGCAGGTCCTTACAGTCTCAGCTACTCTGGAGCCTGAGGCAAGAGAATTGGCGAAACCCAAGACCTGGAGATTGAGACTGTGAGCTGTGACGCCACAGCACTCTACCGAGGGCGACAAAATAAAATTCTGTCTCTAAAAAAAAAAAAAAAAAAAGAATAATTTTGTACTCGGCTTGGTGCCTATAGCTCAACAGCTAGGGCACCAGCCACGTACACTGGAGCTGGGGGGTTTGAATCCAGCCCGGGCCTGCCAAACAATGACAACTGCAACCAAAACTCTGTCTCAAACAAAAAAAATCAAATAAAAATAAGCTTGTACACCAGGTGCAGTGGCTCATGCCTGTAATCTTAGCACTGTTGGAGGCTGAGGCACGTGGACTGCTTGAGCTCAAGAGTTCGAGACGAGCCTGAGCTAGAGTGAGACCCCAAGAGCGTCCTAGTACTCTGGGAGGCCAAGGTGGGAGGATCACTTGAGGTCAGGAGTTTGAGACCAGTCTGAGCAAGAGTGAAACCCTGTCTAAAAACAGAAAAAAATTTTTTTTTTTGAGACAGAGCCTCAAGCTGTCACCCTGGGTAGAGTGTCGTGACATCACAGCTCAAAGCAACCTCCAATTCCTGGGCTCAAGCGAGTCTCTTGCCTCCGCCTCCCAAGAAGCTGGCCCGCCACAACGCCTGGCCATTTTTTGGTTGCAGCCATCATTGTTGTTTGGCGGGCCCGGGCTGGATTCGAACCCACCAGCTCAGGTGTATGTGGCTGGCGCCTTAGCCCATTGAGCCACAGGCGCCAAGCTTTTTTTTTTGAGACAGAGCCTCAAGCTGTCACCCTGGATAGAGTACTGTGGCATCACAGCTCACAGTAACCTCCAATTCCTGGGCTCAAGTGAGTCTCCTGCCTCAGCCTCCCAAGTAGCTGGGACTACAGGTGCCCGCCACAACGCTCGGCCATTTTTCGGTTGCAGCCGTCATTGTTGCTTGGCGGGCCCGGGCTGGATTCAAACCCACCAGCTCAGGTGTACGTGGCTGGCGCCCCATCCCGCTGAGCTACAGGCACCGAGCCAGCAGGTGTTTATAAATCTTAAAATCTTTATACTGTCTCAACTAGAATGGCAACACTTAGAAAGACTACTTCTACAGCTGTGTCCTGTTATAGACTAAATCTGAAAAATCAGAATTAGCAAAATAGACAAATGTCGGGTGACAATATTTGCATTAAGATTCTTTCGGGTGGCACCTGTGGCTCAGTGGGTAGGGCGCTGGCCCTATATACTGAGGGTGGTGGGTTCAAATTCGGCCCCAGCCAAACTGCAACGAAAAAACAGCTGGGCATTGTGGCAGGCGCCTGTAGTCCTAGCTATTTGGGAGGTGGAGGCAAGAGAATTGTCTAAGCCCAGAAGTTGGAGGTTGCTATGAGCTTTGATGCCACTGCACTCTACTGAGAGTGATAAAGTGAGACTGTTTCAAAAAAAAAAGATTCTTCCAGCTGGGCGTGCTGGCTCACGCCTGTAATCCTAGCACTCTGGGAGGCCAAGGCAGGTAGATTGCTTGAGCTCACAGTTTGGAGACCAGCCTGAGCAAAAATCCAGACTCCCACCTCTACTAAAAAGAGAAAAACTAAAGCAAAAAGTATTCCCTGAGCCCAAGAGTTGGAGGTTGCTGTGAGCTACAATGCCACAGCACTCTACATAGGGTGACAGCTTGAGACTCTGTCTCAACAACAAAAATAAATAAATAAATAATAAAAAAGATTCTTCTTTTTATAGGTTACAATATGAATCCTCTGCTAATACAATCAGCCCTCATATCCACGGGTTCCCATCTGTAGGTTCCCCAACCACAGACAGAAAATACTAAAAATAAAAAAGTAAAAAAAGGAAATTACTTGAAGATGTACAATTTTTTTTCTTATCTTTATTCCCTAAATAATATAGTATAACAACTATTTACATAGTATGGACATTGCATTAGGTATTGTAAGTAATCTAAAGATGATTTAAACTATGGGAAGATGTGCATAACATTATATCCAAGTGCTATATACCATTTTCTACAAGGGACTTGAGGATCTGTGTATTGTATCCTCAGAGGGTCCTAGCACCAGTCACCCACAGATACCAAGGGATGACTGTACACGGACTGTTTGCTTATAAATAATTACTTGACCATGAGAAAGGGGATACAAAGAAATTTAAAGGTCAAGTATTGTGGCTTCTGTCAAGTGACAATCCACCTCAAACCAATGGAAAATAGGGTTCCAATCCCAAAAAGCACCATCTGTGACAATTTTTTAGGACAGTCTTCTATACCTCTTCTATGCCATCCCCACAAAAGGCTGTGGCTAAGCAACATAGTGAGGGACAAAAAGCACTGGACTGAGACTCACAAGACAGGAGCTTCTGTTCTAATCCAGCCACTAACTGATTATTTGTGTGACCTAAGACAAGTCACTCTCTCTACCAGATCAAGACTCTTCTGTGGGAACTAGAATGCTACGTCTCTGTTTGGCAAAACAATAATGCATGGTAATTAGCCAAAGTTCACTGGGAGAAGTCAGACTAAGTATAGTCCTTTGCTACATAAATTTAGTGGAGCTAACTGCCAGATGACTGTATTACAGGGGCCCACGTTGAAGAGCAGTCCCCAAAGGCAGCAGGGACGGGGAGAGTTGGGTAGCCCAGCACCTCACCCTCGAGCAGTGCGATGCCTTTACGGATGTCATCATTGTACTTGCTCCTCACCAGGCACCAGGCGTACTCAAACTGCGTGCTCTTGGACACCGAGCCTGCTGACTTCTCAGACTGAAATTTCTTTTCAAACTTCTGCCATAGGGGAGGAGAGGAATCATTTAGAAAGTGTGTCAACTATTCTCCAGTTGGACACGGTATCCACTTCCAGTTATACTCAGTCCTCCTGTCTCTGCCCCATTTCCCTCGCTGGTCTTGGTACCTGACACACGGCTCCTACGATCTCCATCCCTGGAACCCAGGAATTCTGCCCCTCAGGGCTAGGAGGGGCTGGCTATGTGGACAGAACCCCCTCGGTCTTCTCGCCCCCTAGTGGTACCGAGCAGAGATGCCACCTGGTGGCAGTTCCAGGCACCGCTCCCGGAGCAGCTGACCCGGAGTGGCTGAACAGTAAACACGCTGTTAGAACTGCTCAACAACAGCCCACACGGTCCTGGTCGGAGAATGCTGGATCCGCTCGGCCCCACCCTGCCTCACCTTGCCGGGTATGGCCCTTACTTGTCTGCAAGACAGGAATAGAAAGAGTACCTACCTCCTTTAGAGCTACAAAGACTGAGACGTGGCATGCAATGCACTTAGCACCGTGCCGGACGCAGTAATATGTGAAACTTTATGATGGTCACTGTATTTCCTCACCACTGAAGGAGCGCCCTGAGTTCCCAACTCCTGCACGAACCCAGAACCCGTTAGTCTTTCTACCGTCAGACTTTAGGCCTTTACAACTTAGGTGTCGTCTCTCAAGAAACTACAACTCCCACTAGCCTCCGGAGCAAAGTGGGCATCTCGGGCAGAAGCCCGACGCTGCAGAGGCTGCCGGGAGCCGTAGTTCGGCTTCCCTGGGCTAAGCAGATGCTGGGAAGAGCGTTTGGTCAATGCCCAACTCCTCTTAGGACCCACCCTCCGAATCGTCCATTTCCCTCTCTCAGCGCCAGGCCTCACCAGCAAGTCATCCACAGACACCAGCTCGTTCAACACGGCCTCCATGGCCGCCGCCCCACCAGCTTCAGACCAGACTCTACAGCGTCTCAGTCTCCATGGCCCAGAAGAGGCTGAAGGCCACTTCCGGCGTCCGACGGAAGCGGGCGCGAAGGGGCCCCGCCCCGCCCCTTCCTCCCAGCACGGCTGGCGCCTGAGGAGGCACCATTGCGCATGCTCGCGCCAGGAGATTCTCACGTGTCAGCGTTCCTGGTGCTCCAGCCTCCGTGGAAGCTGCCCCGGAGACTGGAATACATAATAGGGGATGCTATTAATGGTAATTTTTAAAAGCTGTTGTTCCATTACTTGAAAAAAGCATCCTATCTTTTAAATATTATTTAGCCATCTTCTAGCGGGGGAGCCTGCGAAAGAGAAAGGCGCTAAACTTGGCTTTAAGTGTTCTGTGCAGTGAGAGAACTGGGTAGTGACTTTCATATTCTTTTTACCTTGACTTAAGAACTCTAGCACTCTAGGATCAGAATGTAAGTTCCACGATGGCAGGGGCTATATATTGTTTTTGTTTTTTTTTTTTTTTTTTTTTTTGAGAC
>CAUYRH010183671.1:0-16038 GCA_963574655.1 Perodicticus potto
ATTCAGGCTTGGAGTACAGTGTGCGGGCTTCCCATATAATCGGAGATATTTTTATCAACCTGATTAATGTAACATTCATGATATTTTCTCATTTACTATGTGAAAACAATTTTGATCCATATTTAGAAGATTTCTCCTGACCCTTCACATATGCACCACAAGTGTGATCTCACCCTTTATCTTCTCTCCCCCCACCCTTTCCCTCCCCTTCCCTCCCTCACATTTTCTCATTTTCCATGTGAAAACATTTTTGATCCGTATTTAGAAGTTTTCTCCTGACCCTTCAAATATGCACCACTAAGTTGTGTGTTAGAATATGATTTGGAAAGGGCCAAAGAGTTGGTTATATTTGTGAGGTAGAGAGCATCCTGGTGAAATTAAATCTGATCTATGGACAAGTTATTAACATCTCTTTGCCTTAGTTTCATCATACACAAAATAAATATAATATTATTACTTATCTGGCAAGGTTGTTTTGAAGATTAAAAAGATAATTTAAGAATAAGTAAGCTCATCCATCTAAAGATTTTAGCAAAGAGTTGACCATGTTGTGAGGGTTTGACCAGTTTTAATGGCTTCCACCGCTATAATGACCGCCACCAGCACCTCTTCCACCACAAGGATAACCATGTGACTACAGCATTGCCGAAAGGTTAAAAATTGGGCGTTCCATCTCATGAGGGATTCCAGACCTCTGAAGGATGGGCTGGGAACTTTCTTAATTTAAACCTCCATTTTTTGAAGCCTTTCCAAGGTCCTTGTGTCCACACTGAGTTACTGTGCAGAGTCTGGGATCACTGTTGATTCTTGAAGCATGAGGACTTTTTCAGGGCTATAGGGGAATCATTCATACCCTTGGTTACCATTGCCAAATATTCAGCTGTAGAATGCATAGGAAATTGACCTGAATGTAATTTGAATGCAGGAAGGCCTTTAAAAAATTTTTGTAATTAAAATTGTGATAGCTTCTGTTTTAATTTTTTTCTCCCCACCAAGCACAGTATATTAAACTTTCTTAGTTTTGTTGAGTATCAACTGATCAGAATCTCACAAGAACCTTTTTCTTATCTCTAAATAAAACCAGAGAACCTGTTATTCAGAGAGATTTATCCAGGTGCCATGCATATCCAAGGAAGTAGGGACTACAACTAGGTTTATTGAATTCTTTTTCTTTTGAAAACTGATCAATTGCTTGGCTATTCTGGAGACTAAATTAATCCAGGTAAATTTCCTAAGTATCACACTGATAGCCCAGGCAGGAATAATGAACCTGGATGTGTAGTCTGGAAATTTACAATGAGATACAGACCACTGTGTGAGCATGACTTTACTGGCAATAAAAATAGGAGGCAAGGAGAGCCATGGAGCTCATGTTCTATGAATTTACAAAAGTGAAATGATGAGTGGTTCAGATAACCTGTGTGAGTGCAGAGGTTTGGACACCAGCAGTCTCTTACAGGTCTTTCTACCTCCAGGGTCTTTAGGATTCTAGAATTTCTTACTCAAATACTACTTCTCTTTAGATGGTTTTCTTAGTAACCTTCCTCCCTTTTTTCCCTCCCTCCCATTCTCCCTCCCTTCCTTCTTTCCTTCCTTCATATTTCATTGAGTGCACTAAATGCCTAGGCACTATTCTAGGTATTGTAGCATGGCATAATTAAGAAAGACATCACTCCTGCTTTCATAGGGTTGACAATTTATAGTGTTCTAGGATGTACCCGATCTGACAGTAGGAAAAAGCTACTGAGTCATGCTTGAGCTCTATCTCATATACACAATTCCTTATGAGTGAGTTTCTCTCTCTCTTTTTTTCAACTTGTGGGATTTGACATCTTAGACAAAAGGAACAGTTTTAGCCTGGAGATGACCAGGTTGAGGGGGCAGGGAACTGGGGCTGGGGTTTATCTGATAAGCCTCATACCTGAGGCAGCTAAGTACTCTTCTGCTTGCTATGCTTACCTGAATTAAAGACAGGGCCTGAGGTATGTATAATTAAAACAAACAACCAAACAGGATCACAAAGAAAAAGAAAGCACCAAACCAAACTAAGAAACAAAAACCCCACAAAAGATTTTTTTTTTCCCCTTTGGCTTTGAAGGAATCAGTCCATTTTTCTTTTAGTCATTTGATTTGAGATTGAGGCTGAAGCATTAACATGTAGTAAGCAAATAAGTGGTCAATTCACTTGCTTTGTCTAAAAGAAAACTTAGGATCAGGCGGCCTGATCCTCACCAGCTCCTTTCCTTGCAAAAACCAAAACCAAAAAGCAAAACAGAAGAGAAAAGGTTCATCTTGGCATCAGTTACTTGCACTGGCTCCCAAAAGTTTGTGAAATACCCTCCTGGAAGAATAGAGGGACAAAGTCAGATGTTCTGTCAGTGTAGGCTGGAATCAGGCTCTGGGTCCTGGGGCTCATTATGCCAGAACCATGGGCTAGGACTTGGAAATTCAAGGTTATCATGCTTAGACAAAATAAAATCCTATGACAGATTTTTATCCACTTATTCATGAGTACATCAAAAGGGCATTAAGCACTGACTAGAATTGGGAATCAAAAAGCAAACCCAAACATCTTCTTTCACTTTTCCAGACTCATCAAGCATCATTTCGATGTGTTAACAACCTCCAAACTGGAAAGCAGCCATCACTCAAGTAAACAATAATGTTGAGGACAGAAGTGTGAGTTGACTGATATTGTATTTTTCCTCTTCTTTAAGAGATTCTCCACTGATTGGTTTTCTTTTAGCCCAGAGAAGAGAAAACCTAGGTATGGGGTTGTAATTGGACCACAATATCTCTCTTCAATTATTGAAAAGGCTACATATAAAAAACAGTTAAGTCTATGTTATATCATAGTACCAGTGAGTAGACCAGGATTGAATTAGCAGAATCTAAAGAGAGTCTGATTTTGGTTTATTTATATCACTTAGAGCTTATCGAATGTAGAAAATGCTCTCTGAGAAGTAAGAATAACAACCAAATTACTATTATTAATTATTATTATTATTGTAATGTATTTTGTATAGTTCTTTAAATAACTTTTTAAGACACTGTTTTATTTGATCCTCCGTACTCAGGTTGTAGAACAGTCAAAGTATATGGCATTCTTCCTTTTTATAGAGAAGAAGAAACTGTATCTCAGAGAAGTTAAGATATCACTTAAGGTCACACAGCTAAGACAGGATAAGCTGGAACTCAATACCTGTTGATTGGTCTTGAGGGAGTAATTAAGGAAGAACTTCTTTCCTTGGCTTGTTTTGAAGTGTAAAGAAGTTGTCTTCAGACAGGGAAGCATCAAATGGCAGCTCAGACTTCCAGTGAAGCAAGAGACATTTACCAGGCCAGAGTCCAGTGTAGAACTATGCTTTGCAAATCAATCTGGAGGAAAGTGAACTATTTTGTTTATTGCCATTTCTATTTTAAGGTTGTGTTATCTGATTTCAATGTGAAAATATAGGTCTGGGCTGGTTTATGGCATCAGGTACACCCTTCTCTGCTTATAACTGTTACAGTTACAACTTCCCCTGTGTGTAGTGTGGGGGTATGTTTGCATACACGTATAAAATTACTTTCCCGGTCCTATGAACACACGCCAGTTTCAGCATTTGCTTAAAACAATAAAGGTTGCAAAACGAAGCAGGTTTTACTGTTTCTTGCATAAAAACAAATAGCATTTAATTCATTTGACTGACTTATTCATTTTCCCAGTAGTTTTCTTGGCATGGGGAAGACAACATAGAGAACTTCTCCGTGAGTGCAGACTGTATGTGTGTGAGTGTGTGTGTGTGTGAGGGCCACCCTATAGCAAACACTGCTCCAAAACTTTTCTTTTTATTTTAATGTGTTTTTCAAAGTTCAGCCTGATAATCATGGATTGTATCCGGAGGCCCACTCGCTAAAAGCAGGTTGAGTCATAAGCGGGTTGTGAGAGTCCAGAAGACCTGCAGTGATGACTAAGAGAGTCATTATTTGATAAAAAGGGAAAAAATAGGTATTGGTTTGAAAGGAAGGCTGGGGGAGCATGAAGAACTTCTTGAACAGGGAAAAAAACACTTGGAAGCTAGCTGGCAGCGTGAGTGGGGACCGGAGAAAACCGGTCTTGTGTGGTAGGACTTGCTGCTGCATTTTAATCACATCTCTATGTGACTGTTTTTTTTTCCTCTTTTGGTTGTTTCATCAAGCAAGAAAGGACGCAGAGGGGATTCAGCAATAACCTCGCTCTTTGTACTGTGCTCTTGCGCATTTTCAAATTGACATACAGAAATTTTTCATCATAAGTTTAAATAGATGCACACACGATGAACTGTCACCTTGTAAATATTGGCAGTTGAAATTCAAGCTTTTGCATCACTCTTTTAACTTATTCAGACAATTTTAAGCACTATGGTATTTTGATATTCACTGTCACCTATGAAAATATAAATGGACAAGTCCTCTAACAGTGGGACATTTCACACCATTACCTCTCTTCTTGAAGTCATATTTCTATTCATTTTCTCCACAGAACTTTATCCTGATATCATATATATTTTTATACTCAAAAGTCTTCTCTTGATCATCCTGTCATCCGTGTCAATGAAAATATGTATGTGAAATGCCATATTAAACTGGAACAATATTCTGTGACCACAAGTCTCCAAAGTGTTAAAGCGAATAAGTAAGCAAATAAATGTTGCACAGTCCATAAGAGAAAGGGTAGTAATTAGAGCCCGAGACAATGCTCCGATTTCCAGATCTTATCCACTCTGTTCTGGGACCTCAGAGAAGAAAGTGACTGCAGCCAGAGTCGTATTTAAGATGTCTTATAGGTAGGCCTTTCTTTTATAAAGTGGGAGGAAGGGAATTGGGAAAAGAGAGGTGAGATGGGAGAATGAAAACAACTTCTCAACCTCAGCTACATTCACAGCAGATCAATTTTCCAGAACAGTCTATCTATAAACAGAAACTTATTATCTTGATACTCTTTTCATTTGCATGCCTCCTTGGGAAGTGCCCTGTACTTTTAGGATAGGGTCCCTTAACTGTATTAATATTTTAGGCCAGATGATACTTTGTTGTGAGGACTGTCTTGTAAATGGTAGGGTGTTCGGCAGCTTCCTTGGACTCTATACTCTAGGTGCCGGTAGAAGCTTCTCCTACAGTTATCACAACCAGAAATGTTTGCAGATATTGTTAAATCACCTCTGGGAGGGGAGGCAAATTCGTTGAGATTTGAGAACCACTGATTTTGAGCTCTTCACATCCCGGTTTGAAGATTGAGTGCCTCTCTAGCTTGTTAGGAATATGAAAAAGACCCAAATCAGTCAAATGTATTATTTGTACTTGATTTTTGAAAAGGGCAAAATCTGGTTATTGGTGTTTAAATTCTCTTCCCACAGGAGTGGGGAGTTGTTCAGCCCATGATGATAGTGAGTTGTTGAATCCATCTCAAAGATTTTTGGGGCCTGACTAAAGATTGGGTCTTTTGAGGCAATCAAAATTAGATTAGGACAAACTATTTAATGATACCAAGGAATGGGAGGGATGGAGAAGAGGAATGAAGTTACCACCAACAGAAACCATAATGAAAATTGCCATTTTACTTTTTGCCAATTACTATGCTAAGTACTTTACAAGGAGCATCTTGTTGAATTATCACAATAATCTGGGAGGTACTTGGAATCATTTGTGAGTTAAGATACATCTTAGGCTGCTGTAATGAAAAGACTGAAAAAAATTCAGTGAAGTAGACAAAATGGAAATAATATTTATCTCTATGATCAGGCTGGGTGTGCTGTTTAGGGTTCCTGTGGCCTGCCGTGTTGAGAACGTAGGCTGCTTCTGTGTTGTTACTCTGGCCTCAGATTGCAGCTCCAGATTCTGCTCTCTGGTCCAGTGGGAAGCATGGAAAGGGGGGATATGTACTTTTCTTTTAAGGGCACAATCTAAAAGTTACACACCTCATTCTGTTGGCATCCTACTGGCTTGATCCAGGTGCAAAGGAAATGAGGCCTTTAGCTAAGCAGACATATATGCAGCTGTAGGGGCCAGCAAACTATAGTTTGAGGTCCAACACATTTTCTTGGTGAATAAATTTTTAGGGGAACATAGCCACTCCAGTCATTTATATATTATATATTCCACTTTCTGAATAGAGTGGCATTGTTGAATAGTTGCAACAAAGACTAGATGACCCCAAAAGTTTAAATATTACTCACTGACTTTAAGAAAACATTTGTTGATCTCAGATCGAGAAGAAGGGGAGAATGGACATTTGGGGGTATCTAAGGGGTTCTGTCAGGATTTTAACAGATGAGGAAATGGAAGCATATGGAGACAAATAAATGGCCCAAGGTCACATACTGATAAGTAGCAGAGCTAAACTCTGGATGTTTGGCTCCAAAGGCAAAGCATTGTTCCCTATGTCATACTGCCTCACTAATTCACCCACCAAACATTTATTATGTCCATTCTTTGCTACAACAAGCAACATTCTAGGTGCTGAGCATTCAGTAGTGAATAAAAGAGAGGAAATCCTGCTTTCATGAAGCTCACATCAAAGGAGAGAGGCTATCATAGAGAATTAGCAAAATATATTATGATGGAGCTGACAGTTGCTATAAATAAAAATGAATCAGGAAAGAAAGGAAGACAATATCAGAGTGGGGGTAGGGATTCACTTTTAAAAGAAATGGTTAATGATGGCCTCAATATTGGGGAAACCCAGGAGAGTGAGTCTAAGCCAAAGCTCTTGTGGAGGAGGCAGGAGCCTGAGCTGAGAATACCCAGTAAAAAACCCTGAGTTCCCCTCAAAGAGGAGGTTGAACCAGAGGTCAGGAGCTGGACAAAAACTGGAGCCAAAAGAACAAAGAGAGCAGTGTGGGTACCCACAGCTTGTGTGTGGTGAGTACACAGTGGTAACTGGTACGACGTGGGTGTGGGAGAAGGAGGCTGGCTTAAAGGTACATGATTATTGTGGAGAGGTGCCTTTAACCCTTTTAGACAGAACCCTAAAACCCCTTTGCATATAGACATAGAAGAATATACATGCATACACACATGTAAGTAACAGCAGGCTGTAAGTCAGGAAAGATCACAACTGTTGAAATTACACAGAACTCTGAGTCTCAATTCTGCCACGGGCTCATGTGCTAACTTCAGGCAAACTGTTAGTACTGTCACTAGCCATGATACATGGAGCATTTTCTACGTAGCAGGTACTTTATATACATGATTTCACCGAATCCTTACATTACTCTGTAGATCAGTGGTTCTCAACCTTCCTAATGCCACGACCCTTTTATATGGTTCCTCATGTTGTGGTGACCCCCCCAACCATAAAATTATTTTCGTTGCTATTTCATAACTGCAATTTTGTTACTGTTATGAATCGTAACGTAAATATCTGATATATAGGATGCATTTTCATTGGTCACGACCTACAGGTTGAGAACCGCTGCTATAGATAGATATTAGTGTTATCTTAAATTATCTTCAAGTGGTGATAGGCAACAGTTATGAAGTAATGAGAAAGGTATAATTTTCTTCTTGTGCATTTATATTGCTTTATCTTATTTAAGTACAGTGATTAGTAATGTTAGTTAATGGTTCTGTGGTGCTATTTTTGCAAAGAACCTCATTTTGTAAACAAAAATCTTTAATGCTTATTTAGTCCAGACTATGTGTCAGATACTGTTCTAATTGCTTTGCTTATACTCCCCAAAATAATACTGGGAGGAGATACTTTCATTAGTTTCATTTTTTTTTCACATGAGAAAACAGAGGCACAGAGAGGTTGAATAACTTTCCCAAGGTCACACAGCTATAAAGAGATGGACATTTGATCCCAGGCAGTCTGGCTCTGGAGTTCATGTGTTTAATCATGTGTTTAACTATAATCTCGCAAAACAGACCAATAACCAAATTGAATGAGAAGACACATTCATTTCTCTCTCACTGCTTATGATGCTTGTGGAAAGCCTGGTTCTTTCAAACTTGTGATCTAACCCAGGGTCACTACCTCTCTAGTGTCACCATATCTGAATGGCAGACAAAGTCCTGTGGAGCAAATATTCCACTTCTAGAAGACAGACTTGGGAAATCCAAATTTAAGAAGTGATGGCAAAGATAACATGGGTCTTTTTCTTTGTAGGCATGACAACCTATAAACGTGCCTGTATATGTGTTTAGATGTGTACATTGAGTTTAATTGATAGTTTTAGATGTCGGCTACTAAGCTTTCTGCCCAGAAGCCTAAAATCCAGCCTTTTATGGAGTAAGATTTTAAAATAAGAAATTGGCATTCTGTGTCAGGATGGACACTTGGTTTTCCAGAATCTACTTGTTCTCTAGAGATTGCTGTTTTGCTACCTCAGTGATGTAACTACCGAACAGTAACATCAATATAATAATTCTCTGCTTCAGTCCTGGCCCTCATTTCACGCTCTGACCAAGAAGGCCAAATATGATTTGCTATCTGGCCTGCATTTTATCTGAATTGTCAACATTTAGTAAGGATCTTTCAGGGGAATTTCTTCTGTCCAAAATGGCATAACAGATTCCAAACATGGGCTTTACACGTCTCCTGCAGATGTAAATTTGGGGGCCTTAACTTGCTACCAGTATGGTTGTATTATGGATTGTTTCTTTAGGGATGGGGATAGATTTTCACTGTGCCATTCCTTCTACCATTTAGCCTCCTCATCCCTACTCCACATTTTGACCTGATGACAGGCTCAATTGATTTCTATAAACAGTTTTCTAAGGGCAAATTTAACTACCTATGATGAGGACCAGTGCCCAAAAAACACCCTCATCAGTACAGGGATCTAAATACTGATATAACTAGACTGTATGGGAAATCCAAGAGGTTAGAGGGAGCTGACATATTGGTGTGGAGACGCTGATGCTTCCTTGGGAACTTTTAACTTCTATAGGGCCAGGAAATACCACTATGGTGGTGACTAAGTTTATACTATTAGGGTTTGGAGACCTCAAGAAATTGAATCCCTTGCTCTTGTTTGGAGTTTTCTACCTAGCCACCATTTCTGGAAATCTACTTGTGGTTCTGGTGAGTACTGAAAAGGGACTTTAGACTCCAGTGTGCTTCATTTTAGTGAACTTTTCATGCCCGGAGGTCTGTTATACATCCTACATTGTACCCAGGATGGTAGGAGACCTGTTGAGAGAAAACAGAGTAATTTCCATGGGAGGTGGTATTATTCAGCTTTACCTTTTTGGGGCCCTGGGTAGCATGGAATGTTACCTACTGGAAATGATGTCATATGACCAATACTTGGCTGTCTGCTGGCGCTTGCACTATCAAACATTAATGCATGCAATCCTGTGTGTGGGGCTAATGATTGGCCCATGGGTTAATGGCTTCACAGTGAGAGCTGTATTCCAGGCTGCTATACTATCTAGCTTGATCTTCTGTGTGACAATGGGAGGGACAATTTCTTTTGTGACTTAAAACCTCTGCAAAAGCTCTCCTGCCCAGATCCCTTTTGGTTAACTGGTTCTGCATGTGTCTAACAGTATTGGAGATCCTGGCCCCTTTTGGACTACCTTAACCTCCTACCGGAGGATTCTTTTGTGGTCTTGCATATAGCATCGTTAGCTGGTAGAAGGAAGGCATTCTCCACTTGATCCTCTCATCTAGTGGTTGTGATCTTGCTCTGTGGGGCCTTGATCCTGATTTATGCTATACCCTTGGCTGGGCAGGTGCCAGCTCTCAATAAAACCTTCTCCTTGCACTGTAGGTTGTCATTCACACGTGTAATCCTCCTATCTAAAGCCTCAAAAACAAAGATATCAAGGAGGGTTTGAAGAAACTGAAGATTTGATCCTATAAAGATAAGCTCCATATAACCAACAAAAAATGATGCCAGTCTGAATTAGGTCAAGGTGCTGTTTTTGTCCTCAGGTCTGTCTCGTTAAAAAAAAGCAAAACAAAGTGTCCTGTACACAGTGGATGTTTGATACCCATTTTGACAGGATAAAATCCAGCATGGGATTCAAGGCCTTCTATGACCCAATTCTTCACTAATCCCCAAATATTCTGATTTTAGGGTAAGGGTTGGTCCCCGTCTCCTTGAAATGACGTAGTTTTTCTTGAGCATATATGCACTGCAAGAATAAAGATATGTTTCCTAGTTAATGGGAGGGAAACCATTCCGGGATAGGCAATAAATAATTGTTGCGTACAATGCCCCTCAAAGCTCAATTTTAGAAAAATTTGGTAAGCATGCTTCAGTTGTGCTCAATTTCCTTTTTTAAAAAATTAAATCAGACTTGGAGATTTAGATTCAGAAAAGGAGTGATGACTATGTCACCCCTATAATAATGAGGACGCTCCCTAAATGAAGAGGTCATGCTTATTTCTTTCAACACTTGGACTAAGGTCTGGCTGTGTGGCTGAATGTGTTAAGTGGCTAATAATAACACTGTACCTCTACATGGCATGGGCTTAAAAAGGTAGACTTGAATAGAATATAGGGAAACTCACTTGTACACTAGTTTTGAAGAAATATGCATTAAGCACTTATGGCAATTTGTTAGCCACATGGATTGCCTCAAGCCACTTTTGTTCAGATTTCATTTTCTCTAGCACTTACAGCTACCACTGTGTTTTCATTTCTTTCTTTCTATTCCACTCTGAGATCCTCCTTCTGATGTGTACCTGGATTTGTTTTGTTGGCCTCACTTGTGTGTCTGTTTATTATATTCCTTTTACCAGCTACCTAACATTATCAACTGGTATAGTGAAGCTACACTCCAAAAGAGAGGGAAAGCAAAAGATTCTGCTCTGTAAAAGGAGACAATGCACATACTCATTTATTCAGTAAAAGATATCTATTGAGAGCCTCATATTATCCAGGCATTGTGCTAGGTGCTAGGAGTAGAATAGTGAACAATGTAGACACAGCTTTCAACCTCAAAGATAATACAGTCTGGCAGCCTGGGTGGTTCAAATTTCTCAAAATTTATACTTTTACATCGTTTGTGCAGTATTTAGATCTTGAAAGAATTTTGTCTGAAGAGGATCTTTTCATGTCAAATCACAGTATTTTTTATTTACATTAATTTTAAAAGTAATTATATAATTAATGTGAAACAATGTAATGTAACAATTTAACAAAACTTTTGGTAGAGCTCGTGAGCAAACAAAAGTGCTCCGTCCACCCCATTCTGTCTTTTAAGACCCAACTCCAGTCTTATATTCTCTTAGAACCCTCTATCAATGTCCTATTTATCTCATTTCTCCCCCTGATAAGTACTTTATTCCTCTTCATTTCATATGTAGCAGGCACCGCTCTGCATGTTTTATGTATGTGATCTATCTTCCCATGAGATTGTAAACCCTTCAAAGCAGGGGAAGAAGATAATTTCTAACTGTACCCTCTAGTACCCAGCAAAGTGTCCTGTACATAGTGGATGTTTGATACCCATTTTGACAGGATAAAATCCAGCATGGGATTCAAGGCCTTCTATGACCCTGAAAATGCCCCCATCTCCGATCTCATCCCCCACCAGGCTCCATCTCACTATTTTCCATGTCACACCTGCGCATCCTTAGGCATGCCTTTTGTCTAGAAAATCTTGCCCATGTTTATATTACACCTGTATAATGCCCCTTCATCTTTTAATACTCAGCTCCATCATCATCCTCTCCAGGAAGTCTTGCTTGATTATTTTCTCCTTTCCAATACATTGAACCATGTTATGCTCTCCTGTGTCCATGGGAGTCATTGTGGACCTAGATTTAATAGATCATGCAGAGATCCTAGGTGTTTTCAGTGCCTAGAAGAATGCTTAGGATATAGCAGCCACTCAGTGAATATTCTTTGAGTGAATGGCTGAATGGTTACATGTCTTCCTTTCTTACTTAACTATTATTTCCTTGACTATAAGTACCACCTATATACTGACAATCCATCCATAATTTAATTCTGTGATAAATGTTGTGAAGGAAAAGTACAGGCTACTAGGAGTCCATATAACAAGGATACCTAACTTTGATTAGGTTGGCAATATCAGAGATAGGACATTTGACAGATAAACAGGAATAATACAAGGAAAGATAGATTATAACGTGTAGTCGGGTAGGGGAGGATTGTTCTGTAGAGGCACTAGCTAGCAACAAGGTCTGCAGCGGTAAAGACCTTGGAGTGTTTGGGAACCCAAAAAAGGGTTCAATGTAGTGTATGTAGTGATCAATAGAGAGAGCATCATAGATGGAGCTGAAAGGTGGGCAGGAACCAGATAACGCAGGGCTTCACTTGATCATTAGTGTGATTGGAATTTTTGAACAATGTTTATGTTTTAAGATCACTGTGGTTGCTATGTGGAGAATAACTTTTGATGACATTGGCAGGCTAATAGATGTTGCAAAATCAATTACAACACCATTCCAATGTTAAAGATGAGAGACCCTATGAGAGTAGTGTCAGAGATGGAGAGAAATGAATTGAACTTGATATATTCAGAAATAAAATTGATGGAGTTCAGTGATGGTTTATAGAGGGAAGCATCAATAATAAATTTCTGATTATTGTTTTGTGTATTGAATATGTGCCAGGCCACTCACTGAGACAGGAGGACCCTGGAATAGAGTCAGGTTTGGGGAAGAGGAAAGATGATGAAGTCAATTTTGTACAAGAGTATTCTGATATGGCAGCAGATGTCAAATAGGTAGTTAAATATGGTGATGTGGAACTCAGAAGAGATACCTGGGCTAGAAATACAAACTTGGAAGCCATCAGAATATAGTAAGCATTTAAAATCTAAAATGGGGATAAAGTTATGTAGAAAACAGTTTAGAGGGAGAAGAGAGCCCAGAATGCAGTCCTGGGAATTCCATCATCTAGAGATCATATAGAGGAGGAATAGCCAGTGAGGAGGAGATGGAGAGGTTCATGCAGGTAGAGAGAATAGAATGTTTGAAGATCAAGAGCCAGATAAATTCTGATGTAGGCCATTGAGGGAGGAGTAAACTGAGGACAGAGAAAAGTCCATTGTATCTGATAAAATGGAGGACATTGATAACCTCAGTAAAGACACTTTTGAGAGTGATAAGTGCAGAAACCATATTTGGCTGAGATACAGGAATGAATAAAAGGTGAAGAGGAGAAGACACCATGTGTGGATAATTCTTTGGAGAAGACTGGCTCTGACAGGAAATAGACTTTGGTGAAAGTTGAAACATAAACATCTTAAAGGAAGATACTTATTTTACAGTGTAAAATGATAGTTAATGTTTGAATACTACTAGGAAGAAGGATCCTTTAGAGAGGAAGAAGTTAAAGATACAGGGGACTAGTGGGATATGCTCTCTGCGAAGGCAGGAAAGTCCAAGGTCTAGAACAGATGTGAAGACGGTAGCCTCTGATTAAAGGAGTGACAGAATGTAACAAATATGTACTGACTACCTTCTTGGTTTTGTTCCAAGTACACGGGATACAACTCTGAGTAAATCATGATTTCTCCCACATGGAGCTCACAGTCTGATGAGAAAGACAGACTATCAAATAGACTATTATAACTAGGTTGATTAATGCTATGTATGATACGTGCAGAGTCCTATGGAGCACTGGGAAGAGGCATTATCATGGATTGAATTATGTCCCCCAAATAAAGATATGTTACAGTCCTAATTCTTAGTATCTCAAAACACAATTTTATTTGTGATAGAGTCTTCTTTATTACGTATTACATTTTAATTTCAGATTAATATGAGGGTGCAAGTGATTAGGTTACATTGTTTGCATTTGTTAGGTAAAGTTCAAGTTGTAGTTGAGCCCTTCACCCAGGGGATGTGCTGTATATTCTTACATTGTTTCCATTAGCTGAGAGCTTACCAATACCCCTCCCTACTCCCTCTTCCTTTTGTCTCCTCCCCTCTCTCACTCACTTGGATTTAATTTTGTTTTTCTCTCATGTGGTGGTGTAGTTGTTTATCTATTGGTTTCACATTAGTATTGCATATATTGGATGCTTGCTTTTCCATTCTTCTGATACTTTACTAAGAAGAATGTTTTTCAGCTCTATCCAGGTAAATACAAAAGATGTAAAGTCTTCATCTTTTTATGGCTGAATAGTATTCTTTGGTTTACATATACCAGAGTTTGTTAATCTATTCATGAGTTGATGGGCACTTGGGTTGATTCCATATTTTGGTGATTGTGAATTGAGCTGCAATGAATATTTCCAGTTCATAAATGACCTTATGGTAGAATGATGTTTTTTCTTCTGGGTAGATACCTAATAATGGGATTGTGGGATCAAATGGAAGGTCTGCTTTTAGCTCTTTGAGGATTCTCCATACTTCTTTCCATAGAGGTTCTATTACTTTGCAAACCTACTCACAGGGTAGGTGTTCTCTTCTCTCCACATCCACGCCAGCATCTGCAGATTTGCGACTTTGTGGTGTGGGCTATTCTCACTGAGGGTAGGTGATATCTCAGGGTGGTTTTGATTTGCATTTCTCTGATAATTAGGGATGATGAGCATTTTTTCACTTTTTTTTTTCGCCATTCGTGTATCTTCCTAGAAGGTTCTGTTCATATCTCTTGCCCACTTATAAATGGGATTGTTTGTTTTTTCCTTGTTGATTTGTGTGACTTCCCTATAGATACTAGTTATCAGTCCTTTGTCAGGTTTGTAGCATGTAAATACCTTCTCCCATTCTAAAGGTTGTCTGTGTGCTTTAGTTGTTGTAGCCTTAGCTTTGCAGAAGCTTTTTAGTTTGATCATGTCCCATTCATTTATTTTTGTGTTGCTGTAATTGCCAACGGGGATCTTCATTAAATGTTTACCCAAGCCAACATTGTTAAGAGTTTTTCCTCATACTTACTTAGAGAATTCTTATTGTTTTACATCTTAAATTTAAGTCTTTTATCAAGTGAGAGTCAATTTTTATACGTGGTGAGAGGTGCAAGTCCAGTTCAGTATTCTACATGTGCCTAACCAGTTCTTCCAACACCATTTATTGAATAGGATTCTTTTCCCCAGTGTATGGTTTTGTTTGGTTATTTGAAGATCAGATTGTGATACATGGCTGGGTTCATCTCTAGGTTACCTATTCTATTCTATAGATCTATATCTCTATTTTTGTACCAGAACCATGCTGTTTTGATCACTGTAGACTTGTAGTATAACCTGAAGTCTGTTAATGTGATGCCTCCATATTTGCTTTTAATTCTTAGAATTGCATTGGCTATTTTTTTCTTTTCTGGTTCCATATGAAATGAAATGCTATTTTTTTCAGGTTCCTCAAAGTATGATGTTGGCACTTTGATGGGGATTGCTTAACATCTATAGATTGCTTTCAGTAGTAGGGACATTTTAATAATATTGGCTCTTCCCAGTCATAAATATGATATGTTCTTCCATCTGATAACATCCTCTGCTATTTCTTTCCTCAGGGTTTCATAGTTCTCTCTGTAAAGATACTTCATGTCCTTTGTTAGGTATATTCCCAGGCATTTAATTTTCTTTGAAGCTACTATGAAGCTATTATATTGTGTCTTTGATTTTATTCTCAGCTTGACTGTTACTGGTGTGTATGTAGGTTACTGATTTGTAGACATTGATTTTTGTATCCCAAGATGTTACTGTATTCGTTGATCAATTCCAGGAGTCTTGTGGTTGATTCCCTGAGGTTTTCTATGCATATGATCATACCATCAGCAAAGAGTGAGAGTTTGACCTCTGTCCCCATTTGAAATCCTTGATATCCTTCTCTTGCCTAATTGAATTGGCTAGAACTTCTAGCACTATGTTGAATAACCCTGGTGACAATGGACATGCTTGTTCTGGTTCCAGTTCTGAGTGAAAATACTTTCAATTTTATGCCATTCAATATGATATTGGCTATTGGTTTGTTGAAGATGGCCTCTGTCAGTTTAAAAAAAGTCCCATCTATGCTTATTTTTCTTAAATGTTCTTGTATGAAAAGGATTCTAAATTCTGTCAAATGATTTTTCTCTATTGAGAGGATCAAATGGTCTTTGTTTCTGTTTATATTTATGTGGTGAATTACATTTATGGATTTACATA
>CAUYRH010183672.1:0-12520 GCA_963574655.1 Perodicticus potto
GGATATGAAATCCTCTGTAATGCTACACACCCCCATAGGTCCTAATAGTTCTAAACTCTGTGATGTTTTAAACATGATCTTTGGTGTTATGTTTTCTGTGTATTTCTTTTTTGAAACAGAGCCTCAAGCTGTCACCCTGGATGTGGCATCACAGCTCACAGCAACCTCCAACTCCTGGGCTCAAGCAAGTCTCTTGCCTCCGCCTCCCAAGTAGCTGGGACCACAGGCACCTGCCACAACACGTGGCCATTTTTTGGTTGAAGCCGTCATTGTTGTTTGGCGGGCCCGAGCTGGATTTGAACCCGCCAGCTCAGGTGTACGTGGTTGGCGCCTCAGTCCGTTGAGACACAGGCGCCGAGCCTCTGGATTCTTTAAAACTAAATTTTTTACTCTGTGTTTCAGGTCCACTGGTTAGGGAGATTTACAAATGTTATGACTACATTCCTAATCTGATAAACATTATCTTACTAAATCAGATCATATCTAAGAATCACGTCACCAACTAAGCCTCTAATTAGGAACTATAATTATTCAGAATTTTTGTATAGTTAACACAAAATAGAGGTGACTTATATAAAACAAATATAATGTATTACAAACCATCATGGCAGTGATCCATATTACAGCATGTCCTATATCGTAAGCATTGGTTAAAAATCTTGGAACTAACACTTGACTGCTTCCCACTGGCAGATTCAAGCTTCTCAGAATTCTTGTAAATATCTTTAAAAAGAAAAAAAGAATTAAGAATAAATATTTACAGGTAGCAAAATAATTCTTTTTGTTTGGGTTTTTTGGTTTGTTTTTCAAAATAATTCTTTAAATAATTTGCTAAATATTATCTATTTGTGTTATAAACCATAGTTAAGAATGTTTAAGCAAAATTACATACTGTTTAGTAACTTGCTCTATTCTTTAAAAATTACATATAACTACCAATAGATGATACACTGTCTTTGAGATATGCATCCCCCTCACCAAAAAAAATTCAAGATAAATGAGACATTTATAGTTAAACATAAAAAGGCAAAATATAGATCCTATGGTTAAATGTGAAATATTCTGACTTCTTTCTGCTCCTTAAATACACATAAATCCTTTATCCTATGCTCCTATTCCACGCCTAGGACACATAACAGCACCAACCTAGATGCTAGATTATAATATAATATTGTAAGGGACAACACTGTAGAGTGGCAATGAAATACAATGCACAGTATTTGCTGGAAGATATGAATATATAATGCCCTTAATAATAATGTACTTAGTACTTTCCAAATTACTCACTCTGAAAATTATAGCTCATATCCTGCATAGGTGAGACAAAACCCCTACACTTAAGATAGCTTGTTATGTTCCAATTACCTTTTGAAAATAAAGAATCTATCCCTATAAATTATATATGTGTGTATGTGTGTTTCCTAATGGTCCAAAAGTATTTTATGTGGTATTAGCATGCAAAATACTTCTTTATGACAAAGTTGATGTCAGTACATATGTTCAGATGTTCTTAATTACCTTTGGTACATATGGATCCCAATCTATGTACCCTATATTATCTGTAGCCAATCGGGCAAAGAGATTTACTAGTTGCTGAAAGTAAACAAAAAAAGACAAAAGTAAATACGATTGTTGTTTTTAAGTCACAGTCATACTCCTTACCCATTTGTTCTTTTCAGCTATCATTGTATAACCTAATATACAGTTTATGACTTCATTTTTTATTAATTTCCAAATTTAAGTTCTGATTCATGTCACCCAGTTAAAATCAAGTACAGCTAAGATTATGCTAATAACATTAAAGATAAAATCTAAGTAAATGTTCACATTCATCTAAAAGCCCATGTTTTTGGTTATTTTTAGCTCACTTGTAAGGAAGATAGAACTAAATTCAAATTGGAATTAAATTATAGTAGATAGATGTTTTTTTGAGACAGAGTCTTACTTTTTCTTTTCTTTTTTTTTCTTTGGAGACAGAGCCTCAAGCTGTCACCCTGGATAGAGTGCCATGACATCACAGCTCACAGCAACCTCCAATTCCTGGGCTCAAGTGAGTCTCACGCCTCCGCCTCCCAAGTAGCTGGGACTACAGGCGCCCGCCACAACGGCCTGGTCATTTTTTTTTTTTTTTTTTGGTTGCAGCCGTCATTGTTGTTTGGCGGGCCTGGGCTGAATTCGAACCCGCCAGCTCAGGTGTACGTGGCTGGCGCCTTAGCCCGCTGAGCCACAGGTGCCGAGCCAAGACAGAGTCTTACTTTTTCGCCCTTGGTAGAGTGCCGTAGTGTCACAGCTCACAGCAACCTCCAACTCCTGGGCTTAGGCAATTCTCTTGCTTCAGCCTCCCAAGTAGCTGGGACTATGGGCACCCACCACAACGCCCAGCTATTTTTGTTGCAGTTTGGCCAGGGCTGAGTTCAAACCCGCCACCCTTGGTATATGGGGCCAGCACCCTCCCCACTGAGCCACAGGCACCACCTGTAGTAGATAGATTAGTGGCCCCCCCAAAGATGTTCATATACTAAACCCAGAAATTTGTGAATGTTACTTTACATGACTATGGGGATTTTGAAAATGGAATTTAGTCTAAAACTGAGATGATGCTCAGCGCCTGTGGCTCAAGCAGCTAAGGCGCCAGCCACGTACACCTGAGCTGGCAGATTCGAATCCAGCCCAGGCCCGCCAAACAACAATGTCGGCTGCAACCAAAAAATGACCGGGCATTGTGGCGGGCGCCTGTAGTCCCAGCTACTTGGGAGGTGGAGGCAGGAGACTCGCTTGAGCCCAGGAATTGGAGGTTGCTGTGAGCTGTGAAGCCATGGCACTCTATCTAGGGTGACAGCTTGAGGCTCTGTCTCAAAAAAATAAAAATAAAAAAATAAAATTGAGATGAGAAGATCATGCTGTTTTAGCTGGGTGAGCCCAATGTAATCACCAGTTCCCTTACAGGGAGTAGAAGAACAGGAGAGAGTCAAGACTCAGAACAGGAGATGGGACTATAGTAGCAGAGCTCAGAGTGATATGTATGTATGAGAGCTCTTCACGAATTCCTGGAAAATGTGTATAATGAAAAAAAATGCATGGATTTAAAATTTTTTACACCAAAATAAACTCATACTAACTTGCTAAAAAAAAAATCAAGTGCAGCTGAAATGCATCTATAAAGTAAAAAGACAAAGCACCATCCCCAATACAGATATAAAAAAAAATTTGAATCCAATAAATAGGCAGAAACATCCACTGTGGGTACAGCACCATGCAAGGGTAACTACCCACAAAAAACCAAATAAGGTCTAACATTTCATGTATTTCACAATAACATGCTTATATTTCTAAATACTAACAAAATCAAAATAAATATCTGATTTTGTTAAAATACAATGAAGAAAATAAAAAAATAAACAGAAGAAATTGATCACAACATTGCGAAAAGATAATTATCAAGAACTTAGATGGTCTATACATCTCCAAACTAAAAAGTAGAGGACAAAAAGCTCAAAAAGGGATACTCACCCCCTCCCATTGTGGGAGATTTTGCACTGAAACCCAAAGGCCAATTAATTCATCAAACCAAAGTCTGAAGAAGAAAAATGTTGTTATGAATAGCAAGTGATTATAGAAAGTGGTTCAAAGCCAGGTATCCTTTGTACTTTTTAAAATCTATTCTTATTGATAACTACATAACCTAGAAAAAATAATACTGAAAGTTATAAACTTAATAGAATGAGTATTTCTTGTTGAATATTCCCTTTCCAATTTATTTATGCTAAAAAATGTGATTCCACCTATCAAACTTCTACTTTATTGTTAAATAATTATTCTCTACTCCTATTTATTTATTTATTTATTTTTTGGGGAGACAGAGCCTCAAGCTGTCACCCTGGATAGAGTGCCGTGACATCTCAGCTCACAGCAACCTCTAATTCCTGGGCTCAAGCAAGTCTCCTGCCCCTGCCTCCCAAGTAGCTGGGACTACAGACGCCCGCCACAACGCCCGGCTACTTTTTGGTTGCAGCCACTCTACTCCTATTTAATAACGGTTTACAATTTTTTCCTTCTCCCCTGCCTTTATCCCTTTATCTCTGTTCATTATTACCTCTCCTTCTTTTCTTTCTCTCCTAATTCCTTAAATTTAAAATTAACCTCAGCTTACATTTAACTGTTTTAGCCTTCACATTACTTCAGGCATAATAAACGTAATTGAGTTTGCAAAAACTGCTTTATTTATTTCTTTACTAGTTTGTACATCTTGATTTCCTGTTGTAGTCTAGGATTTGTCAAATATGCATATACTTACTTAAAACCTTTATGATGAAGTTCTGGAGGAAGGGAGGTAGGAAGAAATATTTCAAAATAAGTGATGGCCTTTTGCATTGTTACATCAAAAGGGCACATTAACGGCCGCCATTCTTCTAGCATCTCAGCTGTGGCATCTGCTGGAAAATACCTAATAAAAAAGAAGGTTTCCATGTATCTGATAATTGGCAAAAAGTTCTACAAAGCAATATATGACTAACAAGAAAGAGGGAGGAGGGAAATGGATTCAAAAGACACACGCAACACACACTACAAATTCTGTGTTAGCCCACAATAAACACATTTTCATAACACTAAAATAAACATCCCCTTCACACTTAGGATAAGGCAAATTTTCCTCATGTCTGAGGGATTTTTTAAAATGCTAAAACATTGATAAAATTCAGATAAAATACAAATCACCTGATAAGGTTAAATATGGTTGCTGTCTTACTTGCTTTGTGTTATATAATAGACATGGAAAAAAAAATCCTGCCATATAGAGTTCAGTTTACATAAGAAAAAGATAACTAGTAAGTAAAAAAGAGAAGCAGAACTCTCTAGCCAGCTTTGCATAAACCATTTACCCTCTCACTGGATCACAAAGTCTTCCTATATAACAAGAAAGGACTGGACCAAACGATCCAGTCCTATGGGGGCACTAATATTCTGCAATTTTATGAAATTAACAAGAGCATCCCTGGGGTAGAGGAGATTTATAAATTAAAAATGTACACACACCCACAAAATGAAGGTAAGTGGATAAAGAGGACACGTGTATAATTACTAAATACACCTTTGGCTCAACACCTGTAGCTCAAGCGGCTAAGGTGCCAGGCACATACACTGGAGCTGGTGGGTTCAAAACCAGCCCGGGCCTGCCAAACAACGACAACTATAACCAAAAAATAGCTGGGCATTGTGGCAGGCGCCTGTAGTCCCAGCTACTTGGGAGGCTGAGGCAAGAAGATCGCTTAAGCCCAAGAGTTTGAGGTTGTTGTGAGCTGTGACACCACAGCACTCTACCCAGGGCAACAGCTTAAGACTCTGTCTCCAAAAAAAAAAAAAAATACACCTTTAAGAGGTTTATTTTAATGTTTCTTAAGAGTCCGGTTCTCCCTGTGTTGCCCAGACTAAACTCAAACTCCTGGGTCCAAGTGATCCCCTAACCTCAGCCTCCTGAGTTGCTAGAAGTATAGATGTCTGTGTACCACTGTGCCTGGCCTTAAGAGGTTTAAAATGAGGAACAGCATAAGAGAATTTTTGATTCTTCCCAAAGTTAGGAAATTCCTTCAAATATACTTATAGGGACCAGGTGTGATGGCTCACGTCTATAATCCTAGCACTCTGGGAGGCCAAGGCGGGTGGATTGCCTGAGCTCACAGGCTGGAGACAAGCCTGAGCAAAAGTGAGATCCCGTCTCTAAAAAACAGCCAGGCATTGTGGCAGGTTCCTATAATCCCAGGTACTTGGGAGGCTAAGACAAGAGAATCACTTGAACCTAGGAGTCTGAGGTTGCTATGAGCTATGATGCCACAGCAGAGCTATAATGCCACAGCACTCTACCAAGGGTGACAAAGTGAGACTCTGTCTCAAAAGAAAAAAAAAAGAACACTTATAGGTTTGGTCTACACATCATATTATTAATATTAATCCCATTATATCTTCATATATCTGCGTTAATAAAAATCACACTTCACTATTTCCCATGAAAATCCAATTACATTTCTAGTAACACTTTTGGTGAGTTCACAAAAATTTATGTGTCAGGTCCTGTGTAGCAGGCTGGAATTAAAAATAAAAACTATGCAAACTATGTTCCTTGATCTTCAAGAATCTCATACATTAATTCTCCTTCTTAATTTTTCTGAATCTGGTAGTGCCTGTGGCTCAGTGGGTAGGGTGCCGGCCCCAAATACCGAGGGTGGTGGGTTCAAACCGGGTTCGAACCGAGGGTGGTGGGTTCAACCCTGCCAAACTGCAACAAAAAATAGCCGGGCATTGTGGCGGGCGCCTATAGTCCCAGCTACTCAGGAGGCTGAAGCAAGAGAATCGCCTAAGCCCAGGAGTTGGAGCTTGCTGTGAGCTGTAATGCGACAGCACTCTACTGAAGGCAATAAAGAGAGACTTTGTCTCTAAAAAAAAATTTTTTCTGAATCTATTGTTAGTCTAGTAATCCAAAATAAAATCTTGGGTTTTATATTGATTACTAAGAACCAGTAAGTTCCTTAGAGACAATCAAGTGTCCAGTGAAGAAACACAGACTAAGAGGATAGCACAAAATGACACTGCTCATTGGTGGCTTAAGACTCAGGTTAGAGGTGCCTGTAGCTCAAAGGAGTAGGGCGCCAGCCCCATATGTCAGAGGTGGTGGGTTCAAACCCAGCACTGGCCAAAAATTGCAAAAAAAAAAAAAAGGACTCAGGTTAGATCTTAATCCTCTTAAGCAGGAGATATCTTACATTCCAAAAATACATTGGCCTAAGGCTGAGTAGGTCAACAATAAGTATCTCATTTATTGACTAACCTGTCTATTAAGACTCATATTACAAGTGTATAATAAATATAGCAGGGCTTTTCATTCACTGTATCCATAGCAAATTGTCCTAGAATAGCCCAATAACAAGAAAATAGTTCAATTACATAAAATCGAACTATTTCAATTCTATTCGCGTTCATGTTTAATCCTAAGAATATGGAACATTTCAATATTCTGAAGAAAACACAGTAGATGGAACAGCTGGAACAGAACTTGGCAGCAACTGAGGAAGGGCCCCTGGAGCTGGCCATGGTGGATGCCTTTGATGAATCCTGGCACCTGGTTACCCACCGACTACTTCCAATAGGTCCAGTTGTGGTTCAAGCTGGCACCTCTTTCATCTCTCGCCTTGGCTAGTCTTTGCCTTATGCTGACTTAACAGGGTCTTTCTTGATGGTCTGGATCCATGTCTTATTGTTCTAGATTCCCTGCATTCCTCCTTGTTGCCTTCACACCATGGAAAGGCTAGGGCTAAGTCCTGCTCGGCCATTTACTACCTGAATAAAGCAAGCACGTGACCTGGCTGTAGCCCAGGCCTGCAAGTGAACTCACCTTCCACCCCAAAGAAAACAAAACATATAGAAAAATTATATGGACCATCTTCTTGACATTACTCATGTTTTTGATCTCAATAACAAACAATAATAAAGGAAAATCTTTCAAATAAATCCCTGTATGGGAATTATGGTATTCTTACTTAATAATGAGTTACTTTAAGATTTTTAAACTTACAAATGAAATCTGAAAAATTTGCTAGGTGCAGTGGCTCATGCTTACATCCCCAGGATTTTAGGAGGCTGAGGCAGGAGGAGCAACTTGAGCTCAAGAGTTCAAGGCTCCTGTGAGCTGTGGCTGTGCCACTGCACTCCAGCCTGGGTAACAGAGAATGTCTCTAAAAATTTAAAAGTAAAGAAAAAAACGATATCTGAAAAATTATATTCACAAGTTTGAAATGATATGCTGTACTCAATGACTAAATAACACCACAATGTCAGAAAGTATTTATACCTTTAACTTCTTCTTCAAAGCATACTAAAGATGGGGGAAAGCCCACAGAAACAACAAGAGGCTTTATAAACTGAGAAGTTACTTACGGTCGGCAGCTTTTCACGAGTGTTTTGAGAACATTTTCTACAGAACTGGGGAGGGGGGAGAAAGCCATTTGATAAATTAGACTGGAATAGTTCAAGAACACATCTAATTCAATTAATAAATATTTCTACTGCTCAAATATTCAGGTAATTATGTTTACATGTAATAACTAATACTACCCTTTCATACAGATAGACGTTCAAGGATTAACTATATGCAAACTACTTAATCTACTCTTTGTCTTCATTTTGCTCTCTCTGCTATGAACTAAAGGGAAAAAAACATTACACTGGGAAAAGGACAAATAATTTTCAATTTTTATAAAGGAGGCAGCAGCAACCATACTTATCAACACATGAACAAGTATGCTCAGTGGCTTAAATTCTCAACAAATAATTTTTACTGAAATGCTTTTACATCAAAATACAGCAGTTGGCACACCAAACTCTGGGGTATTTCTATGAGCAGCTGCCACAAATTAGGTTCCATAATCGATGAGAGTGAACTTTCCTAGGTACTTTACTGCCAACAACATCAACAAAAAGAGCCGTATCTTTGACCAGCTACTTTAAAAGTTAGTTAAGTAAAACATTAAAAACTATAACTTATTTTCTAGCCTGTAGGTGCCTCAAGTGAATACAGGAGACCAACATGAACTGCTGTCTAGGAATTTATAATCACATCTGTTTTCATGAAAAGGCCAATGTGTGCTGGTTTAAACACATGACCAAAATAGAATAAATTACTAGCTAGACAACAGTCCAAAGAGGTCAAATGCAAATGAAACAAACAAAGGAGCATTAGGCAATTTTCAACTAGAATTTTAAAATACATGTGACTACTTACAGTATGATGCATACAAATGAAAATAAGACCCTAAATCTCAAAAAAGAAGGAAAGAAAGAAGGAACAATATGCGGGAAAGGGGTAATTTTCAGGCAGTGTTTCCACCTGACACTTCCTCCTTAAGCTTCTTGAAATTCTTAAGTCCAGAAGTCTATCCAACTTCTCTGAAAGCTTAAGAACTAATCTGCAAAGAAATTCCAAGGAATAACACAAAGCAATCTCAGCACAAGTAATCAATATATTATATAACCGAGAGAGAAAACTATAATCTCATTACTTGGAGCAGTAGGAATCCTCTTTAAATTCAAAACTACTCAAGAGAAAAATTAACTGAAGAGGAAACCAAACTACACTCATGAGATGAATTCTAAAATAAAAAAGAAGGCCAGCAGGCCATCATAAAGTATTTTCTCTGATCATTTAAGAGAAGTTCTACCTTCTACTCACTAAAAGGATAAGCAATTCAGAAACACAGTTTCTAAGCTTGCAGGGTAAAAACCCCACAAACTTCTGTCCAACTACATTTAAAGCCTCCTGAAGATCACGGCTGGGATTTTTACTTCTGGGGGCATTTCCAAAGTGCTTATAATAGCTATCTGTTCATACATTTTTCTTTCGCTGTCTATTTATTAAATGCTTACAATACTGAATAAACATTTTATAGCAGAGCAACAAAGAACATAGATCTTGGGTCTTCTTTTAGTTTGAATTGAAGAATCTTGTTTAACAGAATTAACAGCCAAGGTTTAAAGACCCATCAGTTTCAAACTAATTATAGCTCAATTTAAATGCAGATTATAAAAAAAAAAAGTAATTCTAAAATGCTAACTTGTCCCTTAATGGAAACAAACAGAAGACACATCATTCTACCAGTCCTTAGAAAAGTTTATGTTCTCCTTAACTTTATATTTATTTTACTGGCAACTTCTTTGAGATATAATGTTACATAGAAAACCTGTTGTTTTTAACTTAGTAACTTCCCTGTATCAACAAAATTTCACATTATGGCAGAAATGATTCTAGAAAGCAAGTCATAAAAGGCTGCAAAGCTACTTGTGTTCTCTATTTACCTTCACTCTTCAGAATAGGAAATTAATTATAACACTCCACAGCGTCACTTCACTTATTGGAAGATTAGAATATGTGGGAATGTGACTTAGTTCATCTAAAATTCAATTTCAACCCCTTCTTAAATATAAGGCCTGTATCATTGGGTTTATGCTCTTTATTCAGAAAAGGGTACAATCTCTCTAACCTGTGATATCTGTATAGTGACCTTTTGTGATTCTTGTAATCTCTCAAGATGAAGGGAACAATGTTTCTGTTTAAAAATAAAATAAAAGGTTAAGGCTAGATGCTGCTAGACTATATTTCAATAATTTTTAGAGGCAGTGAATAATCACTACATACTTTCCAATTGTTGGGGAATTTATCATATTAAAGTGATAACAATTCAATACTTTTTTTTAATCAAAAGGGACTGACAGAGTGACTAAGCTTTGGGCAGGTTTTCTCATACCCTATTTTCTCGTAGAAAAGGTACATTGAAAAAGACATCCACAGTAGAGCATGTAATGTTCACAGTTGGGGCTTACAGTAAGACAGACTTGAATTTGAATACCAGTTCTACTACTTCCTACTAATGTAATAACACAGCTCAGTTTTTCATCAATATGAGTAATAATACCTACCTCTCACAGAGCTGTTAACAAAAAGTAAGTAAGATAATGTACAGAATACAGTTGAGTGGCCCAAAATCAAGGACAATAAAGTTAATTATTATTTCATACTTAGGCAAAATAAACTGTATTTACAATTTCCTTAACAATTGAAAATTTGTGTTCATCTTGCTTTCCCATTGATTTTACTGCCCCTGAGTTGCTTTAACTTATGATCTAGGAAATCACATCAAAATAGAATAATCCTCCCAAACCACACTCTATTATTAAGGGCAGAAAGTGAGTTCTTGTCCCAGTTCTTAGGCTCTTGTTCCAGTTTCAACCAATTACTCTCTGTGAATTTTCTTCTCTGGGCCTCAATTTCCTTACGATGACATTTCTTATAATAACATTAATAAAGTAAATGCCAAATACATAGCGGATAAGCCTGAGGAAAGCCTTAGCCTCTAGTTTCTCCAGTTACTGAGAAAGTGAACTTACATAATCTTAAGAGAGTTATGCCTCCTGCCTCCTTGGCCTTATGTAACCATCAGGACAATATCCACTCCTCACCCATAGAAATGTACAGCCAATGGTATATTCAAGATGAGAGTAAATTGGATCACTCTTAGCCAGAAGTGCTTGCTTACAGCTTTGCTTCACATAACAATTCTTGGGCTAAAATTTAACTTCAGAATACTCCTATTTGCTTTTTCATAAATCAGCAGGGAAACTGTAACAATGCTATATTCCATATAAACCTGCTCTAATCCCCTTAAAATTTTTTTTTTTTTTTGAGACAGAGACTCAAGCTGTCACCCTGGGTAGAGTGCCGTGGCATCACAGCTCACAGCAACCTCCAACTCCTGGGCTCCAGCGAATCTCCTGCCTCCACCTCCCAAGAAGCTGAGACTACAGGCACCCGCCACAACGCCCGGCCATTTTTTGGTTGCAGCCGTCATTGTTGTTTGGCGTGCCCGGGCTGGATTCGAACTCACCAGCTCAGCTCAGGTGTACGTGGCTGGCACCTTAGCCCATTGAGCCACAGGCGCCGAGCCAATCCCCTTAGAATTTAATGGTAATTGCTTATACATTCTTTATTTTCTTACACATGTGTCAAACACTTCACCTAAAAGAAATCAGTTTTTACCTGCTTTCCCTAAATCTAAACAGTTCTACCATAAATCGGTTAAGCATTATCCATCTAATATCTAATCCTTCAAGATCTAATATTGCTCAGTTAAATGAATAAGTAGTTATTTTTCATAGCTACTACATCAAAATTAGAGTCAAGATAATTTCATCATTAACAAAGGTATAAACAAAATACATTTTTACCATGCACCATGGCATCTCCATGGGGTGAGGCAGCATTATGTTGCCTCTTCATTAAAATTATTTAAAGAAAAATAGCATACCTTTATAGTAAGTGCCAAGAAATTGTTAAGAATCCTTACTACTCATGTAAAAAGATGACACATGATTGCTTTAAATAGTGACAAGCCTAATCAACCTGAACTAAGTATTTTTTAATTACTTTAAAAAGATTAGATTTTCAAGAAAGATCATTGTAGTAGAGACAATTTTTAGAGGAAACATCATCAAAATCATTAATAAAAATGATTCTCTAACTTTCATATTCTCTAATTTTCAAATAAAAGTAGAATAGATTCACAAGCTTCTTTTACAAAGTAAACAATACACAATTCTTACATTGCCAGTCTCAAGTTCACAATTACTTATCTCCTTTCCAATTTCGCTTTTTTGATTACATAAAAAGCACTTAGAAGTAGAAACAGATGAGAGTGAAAAGGGTCTTCTGGCCTGAGGCAAAAAGGTACACAGAAAGAAGAAAAAAGGAAAAGAGAGAAAAACAGAAGAAACAGAAAGATAAGACAGGAGATGAAAAGAGGAAAGGAAGGAAAAAAAAGGGAAGAGAGATGAAAGTTGATCAGCTTTGCTCCAAACAACAGAAATCGCTTGTAAGTCATGTTGAAATGCATAGCCCTCTAAGCAGAGATTTGATTAAGGACAAATATGCAAGACATATGAGTTTTAAGATCTGAAACACAAACAGTTAACAAATGAAGCA